>JAHZNH010001997.1:0-12264 GCA_027744355.1 Tyrannoseira gladiata | reverse complement strand
TACATTTAGAGCTTATTTGCCGCACACCACTCTTTCGCCACCCATCACTCATTGTCAAGTTCAACGGAATAGTGATTATGAAGAGTTTGAACTTTTATGATGTCAATCTCCTCAATTTTCAGAATGTGCTTGCACCAATTAGCCTTCAAGAAGATAATTTTCTTGAAGTATATAGTGACTATCTACTTACATATTTATGTGTGCTTTCACCGTAGCCAATTTGTTGTGCATGGTGATGCTGACTCACTCCAATTGAGAGGGAAAGATGCATACTTAAAAGCAGATAGAGTTCTTATTCTCAGCCATTCGCACCTCATTTACAGTTTTAGACGGTGGAAACCGACACAATAGCAGTTGACAATGAACCCGGTGGTCGCACCCTCACTTCTTTCAAGAAAATTGGATACGATTCAATTTATGAATTCCCATTAACCGCTTTTGAATCTCGGCTCGGCGTGACGAAAATAGCCGAGCGGTTTGTGACCAAAAGACATTAGCATTAACACTGCGAATAGGCTGGTACACGGAGAAGACCCCACCACAACAAAGAAGGGTGAGGCCGATGGGCATTGTTATTGTGGTTGGTTGTTGGGCTATGATATGCTTGTAAGTTATAATAATGATGGGTGGTAAAAAAATGCGAATCTGTGTTTCACATAAAATGACGATGATGATGATGGCGAAGTGATAAGGGGGGAAACGTTTGTCTCCCTCTCTTTTTGCTATTTGTTCCGCAGGAATCATTAAACTTGTGTTAGAGCCAAGATGAGGACGAACTCGCAGTAAGTAATTAGCTATTCCGACCACCAATGGTCGAGCAGAGTTGACATGATGCCAATATCGGATTATTCAACTCCCTGAATTATTTCTGATTCATTTGCATATATTAATGAAATTCTACGAATTCATTTCTGCGGACAGGCTTGCTCTCTCGGAAAACAAGTACGACCCGTGGTTTAGGTGCATGTAGAACCGCAGATTAAGGATTTATGAGGTCATAGCTGCATCATACGATTCGAATTCAAACTCCTCTCATTCCTACCCATCTTGCGTTTGTCAAAAACGCTTGTCATTGTCATTTCGTTGGGAAGTAATCACAATCTTGTGGTGTTGAAGTTGGGAGGAGGGAGGGTGAAACGAATCATGATTCGATGAGGAACGTTATGCATACAAAATTAGCTTGAGTTTGAGATCGATTGGTATTAGTATTACGAGGGAGGAAAAAACAATGGGAAGTGCTCAGAATTTATTCTCTCTGAGCAAAGATACAAATTGACTGTTAGCGGTAAGATTTTATTTTGCTCCTATCATGAGTCATGACTCCTTCGATCATTCCGCACGGGCAGAGAGGATAACGCTCGCAATTGTTTGATGGAATCGTGTAGAGCAAAGCAACTTGTACAAATTGAGGAGCAAAAAATTGCTCTCAGTTTATGGTGGGAGGAGGAGAAGAAATAAAATCGTTAATCGTCGATCGTTTTGGTTACGACCATCTAATTTAGAGTTGGCTATCTTCAAGCCATACCTTTGTAAATGAAATCATGGGGTAATTGAAGGGATAAAATAAAAGTTTTTAATGGAAATTCTTGTTAAGATCTGAAGTGGATTTGACGTAACCCAGATGTGTGCGTGAAACAAAACCACTAAATTGAAATTTCCCTTTCGGATGCAATCACCTGCTTCTCATTTGGGGGAAAACATTGAGTGAAGTAATAGTCTCAATTTCCTTTGTCTGTATCTATCTGAACTAACGCCTCAAGATGGTGTATAGAAACCAGAACCCCACAAAAATCAATCTTTACGTAAGGAAATCATCCATGCTCCCGTGTATTTAGTAGTAAACCATATTATTCCACTCTGAAGCGAACGAATAAATAAGCTTCCGCTGAAATCGAAACTAAATTCCTTGAAGCGTGTCGATACACTATATATTTTCCGTTGGATTGGCACATGGAGCGAGAGAGCTCGATTCGTTATAAAAGACGGCATCGCTCAACAACTCTAAATGCTCTTTAAAAGCTGCGGTACTAAATGGGTCGAAACGAAGCGTTTTATCGGTCCCTTGCCAGATTACTTAACAAGCATCATGGGACACGTCACTTCATATTTAGCCAAATGTTAATGGGGCTTAGGCTAGATCCTCCTGACAACACGGATTACGCAACTTTATTTACGTTGCGCAAAAACAAATACGCAAGAGCTTGTGAGACTAGGACTGGGACGACTTATTTAACAATTAAAAACGTCTTACGGGTCACTTCAACCGAATTCAATTGAGATACATGAATTCAACTTCTTAAAATAAAACCAATCCAGATATGTACTCGAGTACAAAGAAAGCTTACAAGGATACACATTTCACAATGAACGCACTACTTTTTTTGAGTGTCCTTTTGAATAACTAACAAAGGCTTGAATTCAAATGCATGTGATGAAGTCATTCTCGATTTTGTGATATTCAAGACATTCACTAAATTACAGGGTGGCGGAATAGGAAAAATGTGTGAGGTTTTTCAGATCTCCCTGAGCTGGAAGGCTTTTTTGCGAATGTCATCAGAGAAAAATGGATTGCCTTAGAGAATACTTATCTTTCTGCACATCGACATCATTGATTTAATCTTTAGGAAGGAAGCATGACATTACCACTTTGAAACGAGATATGGGCAAACTAGATATCACTAGACTAGAAAGAGAGTGAAAAAAAGTGAATGAGAAGAAAAAACTATGTACATATAGATAAATGCATTTAGTTAAAAAAATTCTTGTTTAAATGCTAGACGGAGGAATGGAGCGCGGTTATTCTGAGAAGCATGTTACATTATTGGCATTGATATTTTATCAGTATCGGGTAATCAAATCACACTGGCTTTGTGATGATGATATTGACTATTGTAGCTAAGTTGGCGAATGCAAGATGAACCACGTAAGGGACCTTTCCTTTTTAACTGAGCCTTTGGTATCGTGCACCCTAATGGCAGTTTGGAAGGTTAACGGCATTCTAGGATACATTTTTACCCAACAGTATTTGTTGTTAGAATTTTAATATGACTTATTGAACAAGTTATTGGATAATACGAGGTAATTACATGATTTTATTTTTTTGAAAGGTTTAACACGTATACCCATAGATTAGGGCTAAGAGATGGGATAGGAGCGAACAAAGCAGCAGCATGATATTCACACACACACAGCACAAATGTGACAAAAAGATTTTTTTATCATGTGAAATGCTGAAGACAAAGTCTAATTGTACCGTGGGATATTTTTTGCGAATTCACCTAACAGTAATACACTTTCCGCGGTTCTGGTAATAATGTAGGAAGTGGTTTGTTCAATCGCGTAATAATGTTGCGTCTAGTTGATAATGAGAAGGAGTCAGTCCTTATACCATTCCGGCCATGCACATAGACATTTTGTTTTGCAGAGGTGAACCATATAACCTTTCAATCTCAATTCGATGAATAGTAATAAGTACTTACTTTTTACATGCATATGTATCTCCATTTAATTTGGCCACCATTTTAAGCAAATCATGGACACTAATTTTAACTCATGAGATTGTTTCCAACATAAGTACTTAAGTAAATGACCCGATCGCTCACCATTTCTCACCATGCAAAAAATTGAAGTCCGACTGTAATGGGATAGAGAATGGTATTTTTACGAGACAATGGCATAAGCCAAGAAGCTTAGATTAGAGCGAGTCGTCATTCTAGTACATTGTATATGAACAGTAGACTCATAAAAATGAATATTGCCTGCCAGACTTCATTTGTAAAAAAATGAAATTGATTTTTATTAAAAGTTAGAAGCTAGATTTCCTTCCTCCCCATTTGTTTGCTCTTCGTACTCGTTCGTGATTAGAAGGAAAAAATTGCATTGAATAACATGGCATGTGGTACAAATGAACATGGCTCAGTATCATCAGTGTCTTGAGGTAAATTGTAAGCCAACGTCTTTATGGACGATTCATGTAAAAAACATTACGGTGAATGCCTCAAATTACTATTTACCTATGTACAAAACTTGCTTGCAAATGGTAGGCTTCTTCTTTCATTGCCTCTTCCCATCCGTTTGATTATTGCATGGATTAAGTAAGTATGTATGTATTCGGTTTTTAAATTTTGTTGCATGCTGCTACAATGTATGAGAAGTTTAAGATGCAGCTTCATTGTTGTGAATTTTCTCGGTTGTCCAACATTCCCTTTAAAATCATCGGATTAGAGAGAGGGATGTAATAGCGGTAGGAGAGGAGTAGTAAAATAGAAGTTGTTGTAGTAAGAACTGATTGCTTCAAGATGGAAATAGCTCTTTGAGGCAACTGTGATGCCTTAAGTACGTAGAACTTTCTTCTTTAAAAAATCCATGATGAATTTCCCTAACTACTATTCCTTTTAGTATAGCTTGACTCAACCCACTGCAGTAATAGATCTTGCCTCGATGAAATTGCAAATGTGTTCATCATTTACCCCTGTATTAGCGGCGCCGTCGTGCCAAGTGCCAATACCTTGAACACATACTTACTTAAGTTGTAGTAGTAGTAAGTAGTGAGCAAAATTCAAACTCTGAATATTGGAGGATGGTTCGCGGTGGTGGTGGCGGCTCATCTGCAGAACGCTTGCAAAAACCTGTATGTAACATTTCGGGGTATGCGTAATGTTGTTGCGTACGTCGGCCAAGGAACTACCACTACTACTACTCAGCAATGTTTCAAAGTAGGAGATTTTTCAAAAAAAAAAAATATGTGTTCGGTCCTCTGAAAGTTATTGACCTTTATTTTTATGCCGTCTTGAAATGAAGGAAAAAATTTTCTCCGCAATTACTCAAGAAAAGTACTTAGCTTAGTCTGAGAAAGGGAATAATGGAACTAGTTTTTTGCGTTTCAAATTTCACAACCCAATTTTGCTGGAGTGGAGATCTGGAAATGATTTTTTTCATGCGCTATCGTAACATAAGTACAATATTAAATTGTATATTCGTTCATTAGTAACCTCATCTTACTTGAGTAGTGGTATCTCCTTCATCCTGATGATTGACATGCTTCATCTTATCATGAATTTGTTGAATCTACGCGTTAAGTCGTTATCAACAGATCTAGTTGGAATGCCTTCTTTGTATTGGTCCACTACACTATTATTAGTATTCAATTCAGTGTACAAATTTAGGCTTCATGAGTATATATTGGATTGGATTCGATAGTTCGATAGTTTTTTTTTTGCTTAAGAACTACGAATTTTTATAGAGCTTCGACAGGGATACGAATCAGAACCGGACCTTTATCGATTGGGATTGTTATAGCGAGATAGGTGTTTGAGCGCCTTTTGTTTAACAGAAGAACGTGATTTTTATGGTATTTGCTGAAGGCAATAGATGCCAACTGTGATAGCCGAATAGCCTCGGCCTGGCCTGGTCCATTATCAAATTCGAATGTGAGTCCGTTCGTTCGTTCATGTGTCGCTCTTGAAGTAAGCCATCCGCATCGCACATGAAGGTTTGGATTCGCATCGCACTGCGTTACGCTACCTGCTCTTAAATATCTATATCTCTCTTTTTTTAGTAGGCTGCGGCAGGTATTCGCGATTCAAAAGACATCTCACTCACTCAGAATCAGTTAGTGTTTGTATCATGAGAATCTGAATCTAATTTTCGGTACAGTTATTCGTTAATCGTAAGAGATGACTGGTTTATCATTGTCAAAATGTTTTACTAACGCAGTTATTTCATACTGTAGCGCGATAGTAGGTAGGTAGATTCGTGAAGAAGATGATCAAGCTCTCCGAAATCTCGACAGGCTCGACTACTACACACTACTATTACTACGACTACTACTACACTACTACAACTAACGTCACCATTATCTTCATTGCATCTCTTTCCTTGTCGACTAGGCACACTGTGAATGAATGAAAATGGAGTGAGTGAGTGGTCGGGGAAGAAGTCACTTCTACGAAAAGGAATCTAACTAGGTCATCCCATCTCACAATGTGCTCGCGTTTTTATCTGCATCTGAGGTACTTCAACCATGTAGTTAAAGCCTTTGATCAACTTTATTGTATTTGTTTTAAATCGATACAAGCCAAGCTCACACGACGGCGTTTTAATGCAATTAAGTACATACATGTAATATGTATTTTAGAATTGGTAAGTTCTTTCACAGGGGCAGGAGTAAATGAGCGTGGAAAAAATAATTCATGAATGGCTTTAATTTCATGCAAGTTGTGTTAGGGAATTGATAAAGATAGTAGATCTGTCGGAAATTCTTGAAAGAATCGCCCATCTGCCCATGAGCAAGTGTTGGGAATCAAATGTGCGAACGATTAAAAAAACATCGTTATCTGAAGAGGCGCACCTCTAAAATGACAAAGAAATAAACAGCTAGTTCCTCAGCAGTTAAGTCGGGACCTTTATATAGTCGTAAAGATTGAACCTTGCCAACATTGGAAATGCGTTGGGACTGATGAAGTGGAAACTTCAAATGTGAGCAACTTACTTGAGGTATTTAGAAGCAGTTGAAAATAGATTAAAAATGTTCTCACTTGGATAAAAGTGGAAATATATTGAGAAGGCACTGTTGAAATACTTACTGCCATAATTAAAATAGCGCATAATTATTTTATAAAATGGGAGGCTGCAGTTGTCTCATCTTGTTGACAGAGTTGACGACTAAATAATTATGCTTAAAACGATATAAATAATTACATTCTTCTCTTTGTCTGATTCCAGATTGTCTTCCCGTTCCGACATTTGAGGACTGCTTGAAAAGTCATACGTTAAAACTATACGAAGCTAAGGAACTTAAAACATTTTTGTGAAATCACCACTGTCCCGTCATTCTCCTCTGCACAAATCTTCGAGAGAAAGTTTTGCTTCCAGAACTGACGACTTCAACAACCACAGGACGTTTTATGGAAGCGACGCAACAGTTCTTAACAACACAAAACCAACGACGTTATTATTTTTCATTTTGCCAATGCAATATGCTGTCATGTTTTCCTTTATGGATTTATTTCTGTTTATTACACAAGATAAAGGTACTTAATGTCTGGAATTTTCTTAAGCTAATATTTTACATAAGTTTTAATAATTACAATATAAAATCGTTTTGCATATCCCCTAGTGATTCTACAATGTTTAAATGTATTTAATACGATAGGTGTAATGGATGTTTAAGTAAAATTAGTGGCAGTAAGAGTACTACTTATGTGCTTGATAGATGTACACTTAGACAACTTTATCTGCAAAAATATATATGTATTACTTTTACTTAATTGCAAGTTTTAACAATTCCAATACCTTTTAATTGTTTTACCCTAGCGTAATCTCTGTACATTACGAAGAATGCGTAGCAAAACAGTTGCTTCGAACGAAACAAAATGAAGTTGACAAAAAAAGCTTAATTTGCGAAAGGAGGAAAAAAATAGTATAACTTACGTGCTGAAAAAGACTGCTAAGCCTAGATATGTGTATGCCATCAAAAATTTATTGAAAATTACTTAAATAAGGCAGATTTAGCTTGATAACGATTTCCACAAATTACAGTGATCCGCTCAGAGACTTGTAAGATGATCGTTGTAACAATATGACTTTTATCAACCTTATCAGATGATGAGCATGCCTCTATGGTTTTACGGGTTTATCTTTAATTTCCATTTGGAGATGTTATACTAACTAACACAAAAAATCAATATGTCGGCCTCAACCCCCACCCCTATTGATTCCCCAAGGAGATTTTAGATTTTTATGAAATTATATGAATGAAAAGAAAGAGGGAGACTGATTATGTTTTACCTAGACGACAACAAGAATAATAATCGAAACAATAAACTCCTTAAGTATTTTCTCCGACTAAATAATGCCATTGAAGTAGTGGGTTTGCTGCTGATGAAACAAGAAATTGACAATCATTCAAGTATTTTGACAATGTTGTGTGTCCGTGAAGTGAAAATGACTTTGATGGATAAGTTTTGTTTTACGCGCATAAGTAAATAATTTAACAGGTGCAATATTTCTTCTAACTACGACAGAACGTGTTAGTTAGGATGCTCAAGTAAACTTAATAATTTCGTATGTGTACTTATGTAAATTGTTAGTTCTTTTTCCTGCTTATAAAGTTATATTTGTCGGTAAGAAAATTTTATTAGTAGTAAAAGTTAACCCTAGAATACAACATACAACTTGAATTTGCGAGACCTATCCCTACACACAACATTTTGTTTGCCAATGTACTCTGTATGAAGTCCCAAAAGGTTTAGATTTTCCTCCTGGAGATGTTCAGCACAAGTAATGCACTTATAGTTACGACTATTGTAGCATATTCATGTTCAAAAGACATTATGGTACTTAATTCATGAAGAGTAAAAAAATCGGCAGGACTATTTACTATTTAGTATACGGAAGACGAAGAAACACTTTTGTCGTGTAATCATCTATCTATTGATAAGTACTCACTCCTTTTCATTTATCTGTAAGGGTTTATCTGCAATTTTTATCTCTCTCTTTAATTTCCATTTTTCTGGAATTTACTTATATTGCATCCACTGAGTAAATACTTACGTCATGTATACTCATCGTGGGTAACTGGGGAGAATGAATACATGTGGCTACAGTTAAAAAGTTGTCAAATTATAGGTAGGCACTGTGTTTGAATTTGAAATTGAGTAGATTAAGTAAGGCATTCCCGATTGTCATTTTTTTCTGTAAAATGCATCACCATCATACCGTCGACTTCTTTCGTGAAACGCTCTTCGTAAAAGTCTGTACATGTAAGGAAGTCTAAGAGGTAGTTGTAGAAACAACAGATAGATATTTTCGCTTGCTAAAAAAATAATAGAGGAAACGAAAAAAAAACATGAAATTATGTGCCATTCATATTGTTTAATTAGCTTAGATTTTATTAACAGTTATTTATGTAAAGCATACAAATTTTCTGTTGTTATCAATCATATCATGATATTTTTATTATTATAATATGTCCAATGCCTGGCACAATGATCAGTGTGTCATCGCTATTATTTCTCGTTACTACTACTAATAATATTGGTTTATAAGACGAAAATACATATGTACTTCATAACTGTAGCGGGAGAAGCAGTGAAATTTCTGCAAACGAAACGAGCAGCATGGCAAATAAAAGGGGAGAGAGTTTGGTTTTGCATGGAACGTTTAACATTATCTGATAGCTTGTAGACAAACAGTTTGTGGTAATTTTATTGCAAAGAAGCAAGATGTTCCATGCCCTAAGTAGATAGATTTATTTACTATTGAATAAAGCAACATTATAACGGAAATGTGTTTCAATATTGCGGTTTTTTATTTTCTCGATCAGCATGGTTTGACATGAATCAAATTGTTGTCCATGTGCATATTTACTTAGATTTTATTAATTGCATAAAAATTAAATGGCGGTCTGAATTAGATTCGTATTCGCAGGAACGTATTCAAATTACTCTATGGAATGTTATATTATGACATATTTGCAATCATCATGAATTAGTTACATGAAGTCTTGTGTTAAATGGCGTAAAAGACGGATCCAGTTGTCTTTTGACGGAAGATTGTGGAATATTAATAGCATGGGGTTTAGTTTTTGCTGACTAACAAGCTAGCTAAGTTTTCTAAATCTGAGTTTAGATACTGAAAAATGACAGTAATAAGATTGTAAGCCTTGTTATTTTCGTCAAGATCGTCGCATTAATCGGAAGCCACGACCCAAAGCAATAAGATTCAATTCAATGCATTTTATGGATGTTTCAGAATGGTTGATGATTTCGCTTGATTAAAATTTGGGATTCCTCATACCAAGTTTTTACACGAACAACTCAGCCAACAACGCGTAGGTATAATGGTTTTTTTATTTAAAAAATTTTACCTTGCAAAGGTACTTTAATTTTACGTGGAAGTATCCATTCTAAAGCCAGAGACTTGTGTGCTAACATTAATTGATTTGAATTCAAATTTTACTCTACACGAGAGCAAGTCAAAAAGGTAACAATAAGTACCTCATCGCCTTGACTATTGTATTTAGCTCCGACGTTTTCAATATTGAGGAATCTTAATGCGTTCCATGTTACTACTTACTCGTGAAAACGGAAGAATGAAGTGACCATTTATTTTCATACCTGTAGCCAAGAACAATGCGATCACAGAAACCTGCGAAATGCTATTTTCATCAGGCATAAAATTATTTTATTATCTGAATAACGGATGCAAGTTGTTTTGAACGCTGTTACCTGCAGGGTGCTAAAAGTGCTCACAGTGCTTACTCTATGCACTCATCTTCAACGAAATCTTATCCAACTTTGGTAATTCATCATCATCTTCGTTACTCTGATAAATACTCGCATAAATACATAGGCTTTATTATTAATGCATTTGAGCAAACCTTAATTTTCATAAAGCCCATCATCATCATCGAATTGTTGATTTACACTAGTTCAAAGTGCCTACTCAAATGAATACATCACATCGCCAATCAAATACTGCGTACGCTCTGCATAAGAAGGCAATATAAGTGTTCATTTATATTTTTTCTGGGGAAAATGGAAAGAAAAGAAGTGTTTAAAATGATTTAGTTAGTGTGAGAGAGGGAGTAGGTGGATGGATGCTTTTTTTGGTTGGTTGCTTTGCTTCTGCGTTTTCTGATAAATCGTGAATTTTTACGGATTGTTTCTTCATCTCATTCCATTGTGCTCTCAGCTACCGGCAACACAACCGAACTTTTTTGTTGTTTTCTGCGAACAAAGGCTAGGATGAGCTTGTGAGTTTTTTTGTGAGGCATTATGCGTTTTCCTATATTTATCGTTTTCGTAGTCTGGAACCCTTCTTCGAAGGTACGGTCTGTTGTCTGTTATCTGATGAAATGACCGAGATTGCCCCTAATCTCGAGTGGAAATTACTCTGAGCAGGAACTATAATTTTCTTTTTAACTTCAATTAAAAAAAATTTTTGCTGAAAGTAAGTTCATTTTTAACAAGTTTTACTGCCAAATAGAAAAGTAAACCAGGACTTGGTATTAAAAACTGCGGATTTTTTAAATGGTGAAATAAGTGATAGTGGTTTGGTTTGGTTTCTGAAGACGTGCGAATTTCTTGCAAAGAACAAAAACATTTGGTGGGTGGATGTGTGTGTGGCCGAACACTCAGCATTTAGCAGAACAAAGTGTCTAAGAGTTTTAAAGCTATATCGAACCTCCCTGCAAATGTAGTGCTCATTTAGCCTTAGAAATTGACTTGAAGAGCATTCAGAGTTTTTATTCGGTTTGTTCTTATCAGACACACTTCTCCCACCAGGAATTTTCGGGAGAGAGGAAGTTTTAAGTGTCATGAAGATGTTATTCCACGGGTATTAGTGGAGTTGTCAAAAGAAGAAGGACAGACAAACTCCTCTGAATAAAAAAATACATCCGTCACGGACATCACTTGAGCAAGGAGCCTAACAACATCATTCTTTTCATTCAGAAGAAACCGTCTGAATCAACCGCAGCCTCACGCGATCACAGACCAGCCGCCGCCGATGACGGAGTGCACACTACGAATTACTCTTATTGCTCATACTAGCGTCTTACAGGACACAGCGCGGATTGGTATCATGTGTTACGTACCTTCCGAGGTGTTGTTTTAGCTCCAGGAATCTAACAAGGAAGACAATCTACCCTTTCTAGCTGGAGTCAACACAACGGCACGTTCGTGACAATTCAATAACTTTCGTCGTCCAATTACGCCGTTCCCTCAAGTTAATCAAGGTATAGCCATCATCTGGACGATTTGCTGTTGATTGATTGCATTGCTATTTTTTTATCCTCTATGGCTTTGATTTTCTCATGTTAGTTCATTTTTAATCGTTGGTTCCATTGAAATTGCTCTGAAAAAATAGTATATATTCCTGTTCTATTTGTTCAGTGATTTTTATTGAGACACGCGTAAGAGTCTGCAGTCTGCATAAAGACAACGAAAGGGCGCATTGCGTGTGAGCAGGGAGTTATGCCAAATCGAGACTCTTCTCAGACCGTTGGGCACTTTTTAAGGATGCGAATATATCATTACAGCGCATTCGTAATTGTAGACCGATATGGGTGAATCCGCATTCAGTGCAAAAGAATGACATAACAAGAGCGTAACAATGCAAACACCAATCAAGTGGTTGATGTAATTTTACTGCGGATATGAATACACTTAGATCATTCATATGCATTAATTGAGAAAGCCCATTTTCTTAGGTAACTATGGTCATTTGAGAATATTGCTTCTAATATTTTGAATGAATTGA
>JAHZNH010001996.1:0-13457 GCA_027744355.1 Tyrannoseira gladiata | reverse complement strand
CGACTCGACTTGGACTTTATACCACTCTTTGACCATTTTTGCATTTACGCTATTCTCTAGATTTCCGCCGTCGATTCGACGGGGGCTGCGGGCTATCTGGTATTTAATATTCGTCCATGTTTTTTTTATAAAAATATTGATTACAGGTCAAATAATCAATGTGAAATGAATTTGCCAAATATCTTTTGGAACAACTCTCAAGTTGAGTTTGTTAAAACTTTTAAATACCTTGGAGTTACAATTGACTCTACATTAAGCTTTCAGAGTCATTTTGTGCACGTAAAAAAAGGTAAACTCGGCCCTGGGCAGGCTGTATGGTTTTAGACGAATGCTATCCCCAAACAATTACTAAGGAACTTTACTTCATTTTACAAGAAAAAGCAAAATCCATTGGTACCATCCAATTTATGACCATACTAACTGAGCACCCGTTCGTAATGAACGGCTCAATCGTATGGTTTTGCCGAGATTGTCGTAAATGTAAAAATGGTCAAAGAGTGGTATAAAGTCCAAGTCGAGTCGAAAAACACCGCAAAATTTCCGATCAATAGACTCTAAGAAAATCTTAGTTTACATTGTTGTAAGAATTGTGATATTGATTGCACAAAAATCAAAAGGACCCGTCAAAAGAGAAAGAGCACGCCTACGGCGCCGCGCCGTCTCGTCTGTCCGTTCAAGTACTTTTCTTTGACAAATACTATTTACGAAATATACATGGGAGCGGACTATTTAAGAAAAATACGTGGGACAAACTATTTACGGAAGATGTATGCAAGCGGACTAATAAAACTTTTTTAAGTTATATTTTTGCCAAAGCTAACTCAATAATGTTCAACTTCTCTTTGGCTATACCAATGAACATGTCGCCTAAAGTTGTTTGATCTCGTGAAAGTTTCTCTACGACAACACACCCATTTGGAGCTACCGCTTGTAGAACCGGTTCGTCCATTTGGTGGAGGCATCCACGTACTCTGAACCGGCTGTTCTTGTTGCGAATCAATGTTCCGCTCGAAATTCTCTTCCTGCTGGTGCTTCTGTTCATCATCAGACTCCAAACTAATTACTTCGATCGCGTGGACGTTTTGTAGTGGTTGGACACACTCAGAAGATCTCGGACTTGCAACAGGTCCTTCTACATCCACATCACTATCGCTATCCAACTCCACCACAATAACTGATGAGGACGACGGGTTATGGGGACACAAAAGAGAAGAACTAACATCATTACTTGCATGCTGTGCGGTTGCAAACGCCACTTTCGGGGTCACAGATGAACTGGAGCGAAGGTCTGAAATTATAATCATTGATGAATAATGATTGATGACAATCTCTGTGGAAGATGTGTCCACATTGTGGCCACGTTCCTCGAAGTGCGATTATCTCCAAGCAAAAAGCTCATTTCATGGTTAATAATTTTGAAATTTATAAAAATCAACTTCAGTGTTTACACTTAAGGACACGCTGGTAGTATTACTGTTCATCAATAAAAACACAAAATGAGCACAAGTGAAAATTGTGAAAATCAAAAATGTCAGTTGCAGAACATAAGATTCCGGATTTAAATAAACTTTTTAAGTTAATCAGAAGCCGTCATAAAATTAATAACCTTTTCAAAATCAAAAATAATTCAGTGAGACACATCCAGGAATGACATCATAAAGTAATACGGCGGTTTCGGAATAAAGGGGTTTTCACTGTCGTCATCCTCTGTATCCATAGACATATCTGCAATGTCGAGTTCCTCTTTGTAAGCACTTGAGTTCCTCGTTTCTAAATGAACTTGTCGGCCCTTCTTTCAATTCTCTTAGACCGTCAAGAAAAATAACTCAAACTGGCATGTCAATGAATTGGTGACAAGGTAGTAGTGTAATAGCAGTATAAAACAGCATTGGTAAGACAGGTGCATTTCCATATATTTTTAAGCCATATTTAACATTAAAAATGCATAAACAGTCATGTCAAAGTAAAAGTCACTTCATCATTCTCAGTATTGCTGGAGATGATCGTATTCGACGTAAAAGATGTATTTTTAATAAGTCACTTACATTTTCTGATTCATCATAGATTGCTTCCTCGATAAGGCTGCCTAATTCCGATCCAACCGCTTCCGTCCGTTCTCGTTGTTCCTCCTGTTGCTTTTCAACTTCCTGTTGAGTAGATGAGGCAGGGGTTTGTGGTGGTGGTTTCAACTTGCGCCTACTTCTGGTTGTTATCGCATACTCCGTCTTCTTTGGTGCAATAGATGTCTCCTCGCTGACAATTTCACTTCCTGATGCACTTTAAGTATTTGCATTAGATTTCTCTTTTCGTTGGAGCTTGGTTCGTGTTGGTGGTGGTAGCGGCTTCTCTAGAATGGATTCGATTTTTCTGAAGTGGAAACTTAGATGTAGAGAGAGTTTGTCGACGCTTTCTCCAATTCTGTCCAGCTTCAGGTAAACTTGCTCATCTCCGGCGGGTTTGTGGTTCCAATTTTCATGTTTGTTGTGATACGGAACACTCATGAATGATTTTTCACAGTGGCGGCACTTGGACATGAACGGCGAATGAAATGCCATGATATGCGTTGATACATCACCCCCAAAATGTTTGTCACACAAAAAACGCACTTTCCCAACATAAGTGGTGTCGAGTTTGTCGATGACGTTGGCCTGCCTAGAGGTTGCACCTTTATTTTTGCACGTAGTTTTTTTCTTTGCTTTATGTTGTCGGCTAAACTTCTAAGCGACGCTTCCTTGCTTCTATCAGAAAAACTGGAACTGTCTTTTGCTCTTCTGGATCCTCAATTTCCGCAATTGGTTTTCCACAATTCGATCATTTCACAAACAAGTGCAGGATGGGTCACATGGCGAGCGTACCTACCAACCTCCACTACCGATGGTATCGCATCTATAGTCATGTCTTTTCGAACATCTTGCACAATTTTTTTCTGTTTTTTGTGGAGGTTGGTTTTTTGCTCATTGTTTTCTTTGAGTTCTTCGAATGGCACGTAGTCAATGAGCAGGTCATCATTATGCATAATTTCACTGGACACAATGTTGTTTTTCCCCTTTTACTGAGGTTTTGATATTGCTCAGGTGTCCCGGAATCAGTCGGCACATACGTTTCTTCAACTTTGTCGACTTTGACGTCGGTCGATTCTGTTTTGGGAATGAATTTGGGTAGCTTTTCCAGCTTGAATAAATTTGTGAATCACCAGGATAGACGGATGGTAACAGTTGCACTGCACTCGTAACACAGACGCCTCCTTTGCGAAGAATTCCAGTTCCTCAGTAAACTCATCATCATGGTTCTGCCGGCCATACTTGAAACCGCAAATAAAAAAAATTAATAACACGTACAAATCAGTGTACTTTACATTAAATTAAATTAAAACATATTAAACGCTCGTATAATAAATATTTATACTTACCGCTGTTAAAATAACTGGTCCCGCTTTATCAAAGTCTACTTTACTAAATTTATTCAATGTGATGAAAAAATATTACCAAAAACTAAATGTCCACTGGAGCTGTTGATATGCACCGGGCGACGCGTAAAAACATAATGAAAAAAATAGACGAGTGTTTGCCTTTAGCAGCAAGCAGATACGAAGCGTAAACGTTTCTGAAAGGTCTAAGTACTGGCTCCATGCTGTGTTCCCTATGCTTAACATAGATTGAGTGCACTTGCTTTATCCGTTACGCGGTGAGCGGAGCTGGGGCCTGAAAAAACGTTTACTCACCGTGCATTTAGTTTGTTTTACCAGCCAAGGGACCAAAAAAAGGACTGGAGTTCATGCATGCAATTCCATAGCGTCATTATAATGTATGCAAAATTTGAGGTTTATAGTACAGTTCAAATAATAGATAAATCAATTAGTGAAGGTGTCATGTTATATATGCACATGATGCACTAAATCTACTATGAAGGCAGGTTTTTTATCTTAGGCATATGGCGTATGATCTTACTGCTAACTTTGTTATCGCAATGGTAATATTGACAATAGTAAACTAATTTTTTATGTATTAAGTTAAATCCTAGGATTTGCAGTTTTTAATTCAAAGGCCGAATCGAACAAATTGACATGATCGAACGTTTACATAATATAACGGCAAAATAATTGTACCGATAAATGAGTAAGTTCTAGTTCATAATTTTAAAATTGTTAATTCAAATTTAAACTGAACTATTCCGACAACACAATACAGACAAGAAAAGCGAACTAACCTTAACTACCTTTTGAATAGATTCTTAGATTCATAATTTTTAGTTTACCAAGAGTGTGTCGTGCATGGGCACGAGGCACACGTCATCAGGCACAGGTTATTGCACTAAAATAATGCACCTCGGCCGTAGGAAAAATACTCATACCGAAATGGGGCATTCCTCTCATCTGCCTAATCTGATGAGCTTACTGTCAAGCCATCATCATTTAGCTGGACAGAATGGAGAAAAAAAATACATGCACCTGCCTGCAAGGCGAGGTGATAAATAGCAGTGCAGAAACGAAGGCCAAGGCCATTTTGAGAAACTGCAGCTACCGAGTTCAATTTTTTACCCGAGTTCATTTTTTTTCCCGAGTTCATTTTTTTTCCCGAGTTCATTTTTTCCCGAGTTCATTTTTTTTTCGAGTTCACTTTATTTCCCAAGTTCAATTTTTTCCACCGAGGAAATAATTCCTGAGGAATTTGAAGACTTCGAGAGTGGGAACGGGAATTGGAAAAAAAACCTATGTAAGTTCAGTTTGTTTTGGAAAGTGCATTTTTTTGTGAAACAAGATAGGGAGTTGATATTTAGAAGTTCATTCTTTTTCTCATCAGGGAGGTAGAGAGTTCATCCCAATTGTGAAAGGAGAGCCAGTGCCATAAATCCGAAAATTGGCCTAGGAAAAGGGTAACCATAAAACATAATAAATTCAGTGTTGACAATTAGGAAGTTTGTCCCCCCCGAAAATGTGAATGACTTCCTCATGGAAAAAAATATTTTGTGAATTATTCACAGCCACCCGGTCAGGGGTCCGAGTTAGGAAGTAGCTCTAGCGTTGCTGTTGTCTCATCGCACCACATCATTTCCGAGGTCTCGCAGTGGAGTCATTGCATCACATTATCTTCGAGTCATTGCAGTGTCATCTTATCATCACATCATCTTCCTTCCAGTGAAAGCTTCCTCACCACCCCCCTCATTATCCTCCTCGGCTTCAGCTTATCGTGTGTGTAGTCAAAAACAAAAGGTGCGTAATTGGTAACGAATATTATTGTAACTGTAAAAAATATTTTCTCTCTCAACTCCTCTCTTCCTCCTCAAATTTCCTGAAACTCTCATTCTCCTAAATTCATAAAATACTCCTTGGGTTGAAGGAATGCCCGGTGGCTAGCCTTCCCCATTGAGTGGCAAGTCTCGCGTATTGACGGGCGCAGCTACCTAAAGGGCTGCTGTCTGCGCGGAGAACTCTAGGTGCCAAACGCATATTTCATAAAAAACCGAATTCATCAACATATTTCCTATTCCTTCCTAAACTCTAAAATCTTAAATTCTTTCCGGATCACCAATCTGGCAGCAAATTGTTCTGTCTCGAACAGAAGCCAACAAGGCTTTAGTTCTGAACTCATGATTAGTGATCTGTGTTTTCTGGTAAATTCCGATCGATCGGTGGTAATCTAAAATATGAAAATAGTGTAATTTTTTGGAAATATTAAGTCGACTTTTTTTAAAAATATGAGTTTTTAAAATAATTCAGTATACAATTCAAGCTAGCTATTCTATGAATTTCAATCGATAATAAGAGGAGCCAATATAAATGCACATATAATAAATAATTATGATTATTCCAGTAATTCTCTTTTAATCGTGCAATCTAATTCTGTTTTATTTTATGGATGAATGAATTGCGATTTTGATTCTCATGATATTTTAACTCATTTTTAATGACACTCAACTCAGGGAAAGCCTCATAATTCCGTATTCGAGTAAAGCATCAATTAATTCTGAAATCAAGAGATCATTCATAATTCCCGTATTTTATGCCGTGGGCAAGGAGTGGCGATCACAGGACCAACAAGAACACATTTCTGAACGAAAATTCCCGAAAATTACCTCGGCCATCTGCCATATCCCAAGTAACCGACATTTCGATATCGCTCGTAGCGAAGAATTTCTAAGTCCCATTCAGAACATAGACATTTTTTCCATCCATCATCACACCTCAAGCTTATGAATACCTCCCCACCCCACGACAAGTGGCTACCGTAATTAGCCCACATATTTTTTAAAAATTAAATTGACGCACTGTTCATGATGTAATAGGGCTTAAGCAAAAATTTAAAAAGTACTACGATAGCAATCTTAATTTCTACTGCTTAGAATTTTGATTTTGTTCTATCCTAAACCGCACGACTTGGAATCTTCCTTGATATTACTTGGAAGTTATACTGGTCTTGTAGCGGTAGATTTTGGACCCACACATGCAATTCTAAACAAAATAATGTAAGCAATAAGTAAATTGGAACATAAGCATATGTGTTGCATAAGTTTTGGTATTCGTTGAAACTATAAAGTATTTTCAAATTCAAAATTCTGCAAATACAAAATACAAATTCTACTCCATGAAAAAATTCGTCCCCGTAATCGAGTGTCACTTGTTCATCTAGTTTAATGGGTCGCACCACATAGACCAACATCCACAGCCGGTTCTCAACTGCCCACTCCAGGAGCGTCGTATTTGCCGCACACGTTTTTTAATGAAGCAGATAGTGTTTCCTTTATCCACGGCATCGATTAGTAAAATCCTCTTCCTTCTATGTTTGTCGCCGATGGCCACCGATGCTGGTGAGAGTTGTCGGATCTGATTTTTTAATGACTCCAACATGCTCTCCAAGAAGGTTGCGTTTTTAAAACTCCGGAGGTGGCAAACACTTCGAGGTCCATCGTGGGATTGGCGGATTTAATTCTAAGACCAGGTGGCACAATCCAGGGAAACATCTATCTCTTGAATCCTTTGGTTTCTACAGCTTGATTTTGAGCAGTTACTAGGACTGCACTCGTATAGCCCTTTGCGGCTGAGGCATTTATTGGTCTTACACTTTTCAAGGTCGAGGAGTTGTGTTTCGGGTGAATTCTTCAAATCTTCCATATTCCTTTCGACGTTCTATCTCTAAATCTTGCGCCTCTTTAGACTCGCATTCGTCTATAAAACAGAATATAGTTATTTATAGTATAGTTAGTACATATACAGTTAGTTATTTCATATTTCATACATTTCATTGCAACATTGTAGATTAACCAATCTGTGATTTATAATTGTTGTACTCTGACGAATGAATGTAAAACCCTATACCCTTGTATGCGTTTTAAAATCCATCTTTGGGAACTCAGCAAAAAAACATTTTACCAGAATATGGAGGAGCCACTTGAATAAATTAAAGAGTCGCTGCTGAAGTTCACCTAATAAATGTATTCTAATGAATCGGACGAATTTAATTTTCAGACAAGTCAGACAGCTCATCTGATCAAAATACCACAGTTAATCTGATCCACTCACACAACTACAAGGCGCCATATATTCTTCGCACTGCATGGTTTGCTCTATGACCTGCAAAAAGTGCTTACATGAGGAAACAAATATATTCTTTTGATTAAATATTGTTGTAATGAAGGAAATTTGCCTTTTTTGAACAGTAACATTAAAACCTTGCAAGATGACCTATTTGTTTTAAGATGAGGGATCCCTGCCGCTGTACCCCTTCGTCCCCGATGATGAATACTTCCAGCCATACGGAGTTCACTAGATAACACGGAGTATGTTCATGAAGAGTTGATTTATTTAATTAAATAGTACAGATGAATTAAAGTCATCTGTACTATTTAATTAATGATATATACGATTTACATATGTTCCGACGATCTATATGATGATACTTTCCAGAAATCTCGGGTATGTAAAATGAACTAAAATCGAATTACTGCGTATCTTTCTAAAGAATGCGGTGTCTTTCTATAGAATGTGGTGTCTCTCTATGGAATGTGGTGTCTTTCTATGGAATGTGGTGTCTCTCCATGGAATGTGGTGTTTCTCTATGAAATGAGGTGTCTTTGAAATTTGAAATCATATCTTTCTATCTTTATGTTGTTAGATGAACTGTTAATGTTTCTTACCAAAGTTGTATTGGTCTGAAAATGTTGATTTGACCTGCGCCTGTCTGTTGGCGGATGGCTTCTCCTCGCAGGGTTTTTTTTCTTTTTCTTTCATATTCGTTTAGAATGATTTGCACAAGTTCAATTTGTGTTGCTGAAATAAAACTTGGCATGGCATTTTTATGGTCACAATGAAGCTGTAACTTTGGACTTACAGAATACTAACAAATACTAATTTACTTGAAATAATAGTATAACTTTCCATCCTTCTTACTTTCTTGAGCTTCAGTAAAGCTTTTCTCAAGCTTCAGTCAAAGTTTCCTGAGCATTTCAATACCTATCTCAACCTTTTAAAAACATCCACGAACCTGTATGGTACCGTCCTCAGGCTTTAGTAATGTTTCCCCCAAAATTCAGTGAAGCTTCTCTGACCTTTTCAAACCTGCCCCAAGGCTTCAGTAAAGGTTCCTCCATGCTTCAGTATAGCATCTCTGACCTTTTACTCCAACTTTTTCAATACCTTCCCAAGGTTTCATTAAAGCTTCC
The DNA here is from genome assembly GCA_027744355.1 of Tyrannoseira gladiata. Taxonomy (NCBI): domain Eukaryota; kingdom Metazoa; phylum Arthropoda; class Collembola; order Entomobryomorpha; family Entomobryidae; genus Tyrannoseira; species Tyrannoseira gladiata. The sequence goes on along the minus strand of JAHZNH010001996.1, from coordinate 4,802 downwards.
CCGAGCTTCAATAAAGCTTCCTCCAGCCTTCTGTTCAGCTTCCTCCAGCCTTCAGTTAAGCTTCCACTAGTCTTCAGTAATGCTTCCCCTGACCTTAAAAGACCTTCTCCAAGGCTTCAGTGAAGCATTTTTGACCTTTTGAAAACCTTCCTCAGGCTTCCGTGAAGCATCTATGACCCTTTTGAAAATCTTCCCCGACGTTTAGTTCAGCTTCCCCCTGAGCTTTAGTTCAGCAGGAAGTTTCAATGAAGCCTCAGTATCATTTGAAAACCATCTTTAAGCTGAAGGACTTCTTACAAGAAAAGAAGAAACAAAATGAAAATTTGCCATGAACGTTTCTATATTATATTACTATATTACGAATGTTTTTATATTATGAATAACAGGCTTAACTTAAGTTTCCATAAGGCTTCATTAAAGCTTACCCAAGGCTTCACTTAAGTTTCCATAAGGCTTCATTAAAGCTTACCCAAGGCTTCACTTAAGTTTCTCGAGCCTTTGGTAAGGTCCTCATGGCTTCAGTGAAGCTTTCCTAACCGTTTTAGTACCTTCCATTTATGCTTTATTGAAGCTTATCTAGCCTCTTTATTACCGTCTTTATGCTAGCATTCCTGACCGTTTTAAAACCTTCAACAGGCCTCAGTAATTCCTCCCGCAAGATTGAAGGCCTTTATATGCTTTGAAAACCGAAGCTTATCTGAGTTTTGTTTTGAATGACTTTGCAATTTATTATGATGATCGAGAATGGTATTCCAATAATATTAAATGCAGAGCAGTATGGCATCTTAAATGTCATCTTGAGAACCTGGGAAAAGAGGCGAGCCACTAATTAATTTTATGATAATTTTTTTAGATTTGACGATAAATACTTGCTTCCTTTTTAATACACCTACCGTTTGTTTGCCCATTGGCGTTGAGACAACTTGTTGTAGTGGAACATCCCTTGTCATCCAAATGCTCCTTCTTCTTCTCTACAGCTTTGCTGGATCTAACCCCCTCAGATGGAGATTTTGAACGATGAATTTTTTTTTGAATTCTAGTTTGTTGTTGTCCATCGTGGAAAAAATATTTTTTCTTGGAAAATAATTATTTAAATAATTTATTAATCTTGCAACCCTATCGCTGGATAGTCACATGTGTGCGAACAAATGTAAAATGAAAGAAGAGATGAGAAATACCATATGCTTTATGTTTGTGGTACCACGAGATGTTACTTGCGTGTTTCCATAGAGGGCGTATGCGTATCACACGGAGAACAAAGTGATTTAGTGCAAACAAGCGTATGTTAATTCATATAATGTTTTTATGCAGAAAAAAGTAAACCCAATAACAGTAATACAACACATACAGCAATTATATGTACATTAAACAGTTCATTCATTAAACATGTATAAATTAGAAATTATTAGACATCTTAATTATTTATCCTCTGCACCCTCCACCTCTCTTTTACGCTTCTTCTGTGGTACACCAGAACTCAAAGATTCCTCCTGCATTGGAAAACAGTTAGTTTTAAAAATCTATTAATTCAGTATCATGTTCAATCAGTAATAAATATTTAAGTGCGAACCGTTGGTCTTCTTTGTTCTTCAATTTCCAGCTGTAACTAAAATTAATTAAAAGCAGTATTAGAAAGTAGAATCTTTAAAGTGCGAGTATCACAGTACAAAAATCCTTAGGTCTGCTTACATTTTTAATTTTGGGAAGAACAGCAAGTTTTCCATCTCCATCTTTGCATTTAATGGTTTCTAGATTTTCCAAAAGCACTTCTTCAAGACCTTTTGCAACAGCCAAACAATGGTTAATTTGTTTGTTTGTACATGTCAGTTGCCGATTTAGAATAGCAATCTTTCCCATCGCTTCGTTATTCTGACTCTGCAGCGCCTCGTTAGCATCTTGAAGAAATGTCACTTTATCTTTCCAGGGTTTGCTGGCTTCATCATTGCTTGCTGTGGAAAAAAATTTTAACGTTGCTTCTAGTTAAAGCGTCTTTCCAGTCAATACCCCAATTTGGGAAACCAACTCTTCTACTTGCGATGATGATGTGGTTGGGCAGGAGACTTGTGCTAGTTTTTTGGATACTCTGGTTTTTCTCTGTTTTGCGGCTTCTGGACCTTGTCCTTGAATACGATGAATTATGGATTCCACGTTTATGAATTTTTTAAAGTTTTCCAACTGCATATCAAGTTGATTAATCTCTTTCAGTTGAGCTGAAATTTGCTTAAACTGTGAGAATATGATTTGGCGGAGGTTCGAGATTTCTGCTTCATTCACTTTATTCTGCAGTTGGGCTTGTTGCATTTCTTCAGCAGTTGTTGAACTCAACATAATTTCCTGTTTATGGGTGGCAAAATCTTTATGAAATTTCTGGTTCTGCTCCTCAAGTTTGCTCCGTTCCATTTTCACTGACTCTAGGCGTTTCTTAGCCAAACCTAGCTCGGCCGATATGTTGTTAATTTTCAAGTTTTGCTCAAACGTACGACGCAGCACGGCTTCCAATGCAGTGTAAATTTGAGTTAGCGTTGTGTTTTGCTTAAGAAGTTGAATTGTTTCTGCTGCCTCAGGCGCTAATTGATTTAGTAGACTTTCTGGAATTTTCGGTTTGCCATTTGAATCCAGTGGTTGGTCCAGTAACTGTTTTTAACTGGTTCAATTCAGTTTGAGTCTCTAGCAGTTGCGCTGCAACCTCCTGCTTTGCTTGAAGTTCTTGTTTATATTGATTGGAAACGACATCAAGTTGCGTTTGAAGAAGTGTAGCTTGGGCTAAATGAGAGCTCTGGGATTCCTTTGCCTGCTCCAGCATGAAGTTCAGCTCGGAAATCTCTGCATCCTTTTCCTCCAAAGTTTTTTGCAACTCCAGTATCCTGTCTTGTTGTTTCTCACTGTTTCGAATTTCGTCTTCTCGTTGTTTTTGAAGCACTTCATTTTCATTTTGGAGCAGAATAATTCTGCGAAGAAAAACAAATGAAACAAATTTATTTAAAATTATTGGATTAGAATAAATTAATGGATTAAAAGAAATTGAACAAATTTTTTGAACCTTGCTTTCTTTCGGCATCTGTTGTTTTGTATTTCAACATTTGAACTTCTTGGCGAGACAGGAACTGACAATCACGGGCCTTGACTAACTCAGAATTAAGTTGTTGAATTTTCCTGTTGAGCGAGCGAATCAATCTCTCGTGCTCCTCCACGTTGGTTTTAAGCCTAAGGTTCTCATTGGACACCTGGTCGAAGCGAAATTGTAGGTCATTTGGATGCATTCTGTTGAGTCACAGACGATAATTAGATAGTTAGATGAATAGATAAAACTTACGTCAACATCGTGTCAGGAAGGGATCGAGATGAAGGGTCTCCAACCGTCGGCATTGTCAATTACTCACTGTATGTCAGTTGGTAATAATAAAATAAAATGGGTGCGTTATGAAATGCTGTTAGTTTTGAGTTTATCGTGTGGTACGAGCACTTTCACACAGTTATCACTTCCACATTTGCAAGCGATTCCAACCTTATGATTAACCTTTTTCTCGTATTGGAAAAAATAATTGTAAGTCAATTCTGTACCTGCAGGAATGTTTTCTTTTGTGAATAACGATATCTTTGGCACTACAAAGTTGTCACCAGATATCACTAACTGAGCAATTAAATTGGGATTACAGGAATGGTTTACGAGCATCCCAATATTTCCATACTCATATCCATCCACTACCAAGTTATCAACGCCTGCTTTTTCGAGAGTGGTACAAAACATCCATCGTTCACTAGACTTTTCTAACTGACAGTAATGGTTATAGTTTTTTAATTGTACCACTACGGTACACACAAACGTTCCTCCGGGGATATCGTATCGATTCCTAATCCCCCAACTTTTAGAGACAGTTAGAAATACTTGCAACTGTGACACAACACCGTTTTGCACGACTCGATTAGAACATGTGAGAGGATGACACTGACACCCAACTAGGCACTCACTAATTGCACCGCTATTTATTGTGGCTCGTTCCAAATAACAGCGACAGGATGGTGTGACGTTACAATTATTAACACAATCACAGGTAGTGGTAGTCCGTTCTTTGGGGTCGATGAGTCGCGTGTCCTCCAAATAGTAGTCCTTGACATACGTCAGGATGGGTAGGGACGGAATGAACCCGTCAACCAACGGATTTCCTGGGTAGAAAACAGGAATTGGAAGGTTCTCGATCCCACAAGAAATGTCGACGTGAACGCAGGTTCGAACGTGATGTCAACTTCTCTGAACACGTCAACATTTGATGAAAAAGAAAAACACGATAATGGAATTTTTAAACCATGTGATGCGAGGAATTCTGCAATTTCGTCACTGGAATGAAACGATTTCACTGGGTGCTTTCCAAAAGTGTACACAATTGTAGAGCTGCCTACTTGTCTGGTATTTATTCTGCTGTGAAAATTAAATAAGTAACTATTACAAATATGAATTTATGTTTCTAAGCATTAAAAGTTATAACTAGATTAGTGATCCTACTTTCGGTTAAATCCATACTGGAACGGGATGCGAAGAAATGGAATGCGCTGACGAATTAATTCTCTAATTTCGACTAGCTGCTTATCTAATGGATTTTTTACACTTGCACATATTTCTGATGGTAAACAATAATTAATGCAACTGCTTTTGGGAGTATTTGAACTATGTGAATAATTTTCATCGCTCCTTGTAGGAAAAATAATAATTACTTCGATTATGTACGGCAGTATGAAGTGGAGCAGATGGAATGATATTGTTTGGACTATTTTTGTTTGGTGTGATTGGTTTAAACTGTACATTT
>JAHZNH010001995.1:0-14238 GCA_027744355.1 Tyrannoseira gladiata | reverse complement strand
CATTCTTCTTTTAGGAAAAAGACATTCCATTTTGTAGCTTTCTTCTCCAGACCCTGCGGAGAAAGGGTTAATGCGATGAAAAGCTTTCAGCACGTGCTTTTGACACAGGCCGACCTCGATATTTTTGAACTAATGAGTTGAACAAGGCCTAATGAACACATAAGAATGGAGAAACAAGATATAGTTTTAAACGGAAACTTATTTGGGGCTTTGTGAGACCCAAGAGCAGAACAACGTTTGTTTGTTGTACATTAATTAAAACGGGAAAATCAATGCTCCAACTTTCATTCTTTGATACGAATTGTGACGCTGTTTTATAACAATAGATGTAACAACTCGATAATGACTTTGTAGTAACCATTCCTCCATTCATTTTCTCAGAAAGTCTCCATAATTTAAAAAAATAATTGCCGTTGCTCCTTCAATGGATTTTCCTGAAGAAGCTTCAAATTTTTTGCTTATGTGACCTCGATCTTATTTCTCGAAGGAAATTGAAGGAAATCCAATCTAAGAATGGAACCCCAAGATGGGATTCAAGCTTACCGATTGAATATTATTTGGATGCGGTTATCCTCTTGAGAAAATTCGATTCCAGAGTAATAATCTAGGAATCCATTAAAATGGTTTCCCTTATCCCCAACTCAAGGGAAATGAGATAGATTGGGGCATTTGCTTACAAATTGCTACGCAAATGAGCGTAACTTTTCCAATCAAGCTTACTCAGCAATAAACAGCTCAAGCTGAGACTTTTTCCCCGAAACTTAAGGAGAAAAGTCATTACTGTGACGGAAGCCAAACATGAATGAAACTCTTCTTCTCCGTATAAATATTTGAATCAACATCCGAGTGGAAACTTTGCCTCATGCAGTAAGAACTTCTCCTCCGTTTCTGACTATTTACTACTACAGACAGTAAATTATGATTCGATTCAGTAAGTGCTTGCCTTTTTCCCGAAAAGAATGAATGGAGTGGAGTGAAATCGTTTCAATAAGCCATAATATTTACTACTTGCGGTTAGACCATATGTACACACGTGAGTATTTTCCTTGGCATAGAACCCAACCTCGGCCATCTGTGCCATATGTGATCCATAATTCAAAGTTGATTTTCTAAAGAAAATAATTGTAATATATTTCTCCACTTCTCTTTCAGGAGATGCTTGCCTCTCACCCACATGCGTCCAGGTCGCTGCGAGCATGATCACATCAATGGACACGTCAGTGGACCCTTGCCAAGATTTCTATCAGGTAATCCATCTCCTTCCTCTTTCCATCCAAGCACGTAATTTTTCTTCCTCCTTTCGATTTCATGACCATTATTGAGAAGACGTGAAGCGTGAGGGCATCTTTCTTTTTGAAAAAAATTGGGAATTTGATCCCATACAACGTTTCCTTTGGTGGGAAATGTTGGCATGGACTTATTTACTCTATAAATGGAACTATATGGAAGGTTTGGTGGTTTGTGCTTGTGGCAACGAACAAGGATCAGTATCCCACCACACAACACCACACCACCTCCTCCTACGCAAAAACATGGTTTAACATAAGTACTTCAGCTTTTGTTCGGCGAGCCGCGAGTAAATTATTGTATGCGCATTTAATGATCCATCGGATACTTAGCGTGGTGAATAGAAAAGCTTCTGGTGGGACGAACAAAGAAAGCGTTAGGAAAAGAACTTACAAATTGGACAAAATAAAATGTGTCAGTTTCACTACAAAACTTTCCTTTTCGGCTTGTTTCTCATTTTCCCCAATTCTACTTTCGCTTTTCGCATTGTTGGCGGGAAAAAAAGAAAAATTCCGAGTTAGGCTCGTTTGAGTCGACGGCTATGCCTCGACAACTCGACAGTGATAAGTATTTACTTATTTACACGTGATATTCATGCATGAAGGCTTAAGGCAAACAAAAAGTAAAAAAAAAACTTTCTTCATCTCCAAACAAAAACTTTTTTTTACTTCAGTACGCTTGTGGAGGATGGATACGGGAGAACCCCATCCCTGAGGGCAAGTCGTCGTGGAGTACATTCCAAAAGCTCTGGCAGCAAAATCAACTCGTCATAAAAATTGCTCTAGGTAAGTGAAATTAAAGCCTCCCTCCCAAATTATTTAATTAGTGGGAGAATGTGAAAACTTTTTAGTTACAATAATACTATAACATCTGCAAAAATGTGTAAGGCTTAATCTAATTATTAGTGAAAGCGGCCATGAAAGCATTATAATTGTGTTTTTCTTTATGGGAAAATGAATTCACAAGTTTTCGTTTTCACCACCCCTCATAAATTTTTCATGCATCATAATTGTGTTTAATGATTAATTTCCTCATGCTCGCCTCACTACCTCCTTTCCCGTAATTAGAATGATGCTGCCACTGCCGCTAATGATGGTGTTTTGTTGTTGTTGATGATGATGATGATGGTATGATAGGATAACTTTTTTTTACATCTCCACATTCTCTCCCTATTTCCTACAGAGCGCAATGAAAAGCCGAAGAGCATGGCGGAGGAGAAAGCACGTCACTACTACCAGTCATGCATGGACAAAAACGAGACGCAAGAGAGACTGGGAGCTCAGCCGCTGATAGAACTTTTGAGCAAGATTGGTGGCTGGTCAGTTTCCCCCAGTGGATTTAACATTAGCACTTGGAGCTTCCAGACTCAGCTCCAGATCATCCATAATGATCTCAACTTTGGAGGACTTTTCACTTGGGCGGTGGGAGAGAACGATAGGGATTCGAACAATCACATTATTCAGGTCTCTTTCCCCAAAGAAAAGAACTATTTTCCCTTTTGTTGGATGGATGATGATATGGTGGGAATGGGATCAACGTCACTATAATGTTTATAAATTAACGGAATGTCCATTTCCTCCCTTTGAAAAATGTCTAATAGATCGACCAGGGTGGACTCACACTGCCAACGAGAGAGTACTACTTGAACAAGACACATGAGCAAGTTCGCAAAGTCTATTTGGACTACATGATAAAGGTATTATTGGCTAAGTGAAAAATCTCCTTTGGTCTAGTGCTTCTCAGAAAGTCAGTTAGTCAGCCAAGGCATGCCAAACTAACATATCTAGCTCGTAACCATCACCCACTCACCCATTCCATTAAACATTCCTCAATCTTTTCTTCCTTTCCACAAGATAAGCAGCCATTGAAGTCAAGCCTTCGGCGAGGCTTTGAAAAGGCTGTCTATTGTATCGTGTTCTCAGAAGGAAAAAAATGGCTGATGGCTTGTCTTGTCCTGGCTGGAAAAAGTTACATGAAACTCATTTGTTTTCTGGGAGACGAATGAGGATGTTGATGTTGACAGTAAGTAACGTAAGACTTATATTTTTTCTTTTGTTTTTCTTTTTTCAATCACTGTTATTCTTCCCCCTCACTTGGAAAAACCAAAACATCTCGGTCGTTAGATTGCGATGCTTCTTGGTGCAAAGAACGACACCCAGACCCAAGGATACATGAAGGGAATCTTGGACTTTGAGACGGAGATTGCAAACATTACGATGCCCTCGGATGAGAGGAGAGACGATGAAAAGATGTACCACGCGTTGAATCTCACACAGCTCCAGGTCCTGGCTCCTGAGGTAAGAGCATAAGTAATCTGAGCAAACGATCCTATTAGGGGGAACAGTGAGAATAAAAGCATCATCGTTGTCGTCGTCGTCACATAAAAGAAGTGGTTCTGTGGCTCGGCCCTAGTGCCTTGAGGAGGAAAATGCAAATTCTATTCACATCACAAACTTTTCTTCCGCTACACTTATTATTTTCCTGAGGGCTTCTCTCTCCGCTCGCATGCTCTGCATAGGAATTATGAAAAAGGGATGTGAAAGCAATTTTTATTGTGACCTACGTGAAGAAATTTTTTTATGCATGGCCGTTTCACAGAATGAGTTTCTCGCAATGTTGAGATTACCCCAATTCTGGAAGTGTATAGGTAGATACCTTACTATAGTCGGTATAATACTAAAATGGCTTCCAGACCTCGCGGAATTATTTTTATGTTTATACATCCATGTTTTTTTCATTCTGGACAATTGAAAAACTTCCCGACGTTAATAGCTCATGGGGCCAAGAAAAACTTTATTCCCACTCAGGAAAGTTTATTTTTCGCTTGGAGCATGTCGTAAACTGCTTGAGTTTAGCGTGGGCCTTAAAATAGAATTAGTTTTTGAAATTGTTGCATTATTAAAGCAAATTGAGTTCCGGAGAAAATGGAAGCTGGACTGAAATGTGAAAGGGGAAAGCTCTCAATAAAAAACTAAATTCACTTCAGAAATGGAAAAAGCAACGATCGAGGGATGTCCGCGTGATCCTTTTGCGTCATCAGAATTTATCTCATGTATTTATTTATGCCCACCGATGAATAAGCGTTAATTTCAGGACAAATGACTAATTCGATTTCAGATTTCATGGATTGAGTACTTCAACTCAGCGTTCGAGAAAACCAACCGGAAGATCAATAACGAAGAAGTTGTCGTGGTGTACGCGCCGGAATTTCTCGCGAATTTGTCCACACTCGTGGCAAAGAAGAATAACAATACGGAGGGAAGGATAGTCCTCAACAACTATTTGGTTTGGCACACAGTCAAAGCGATGACATGCTGCTTGTCAAAATCATTCAAAGACGCGGAAAAATTGCTGCGAAAAGCAATCCTCGGATCTGATGGTATGTTGACTTTGATGCTTTATTAAATTAAGTTTCTCCTCTGAATCAGAATGAAAAGCTTCCCCTCTGCGTTATTATAAAAGTGGAAAGTGGATTTAATTGGGAATAAATTCATGGAAAAAGATGTCTTTTACATCTCTTCGTCACCCATCCATAGACACAGTCACCGTGCGCCACTACTCGTGGCGCATAGGTGCAGATGGCAGAAAGAGATGATGATGATCATTATGAAGTTCCACGATCTGAAAGAAGCAAAGCATCACCATCATTTTTTTCTTCACACATCAGGCCAAATTATATTTTTCTCCTCTATTGTGCTCCCCGTTTCCTTTTCCGGGAAATCACGCCCGAGCTCATCAGGGGAAAACTTGTTGGGCTAATTGAGTTATGTACGTCGCTTTCTATATCTATATTTATTTTTTTGAAAAGGAATGGATGAGCAGTGGAGAACGTGTGTCAGTGACACAAACAACAACCGGGTAAAATTAGAGACTCTATCTATCTATCAAAATACCGTCCCTGGGGCATAATGCAATCGTGATTACAGAAGATGAGCAAGATGTAAAATTGTATGTATTTTGACTTTTCTTACGCAGGTCGGGAGTATGACAAGTATGGGAATTTGAGGATGTGGTGGAATAACGCGACAATCGAAAAGTTCAAAAACGAGACGGAGTGCATTGTTTCCCAGTACAGTAGCTACAAAATTGAAGGGGAGAAGGTGAATGGAAGACAAACGTTAGGGGAGAATATCGCCGATAATGGTGGGTTGAAGGCAGCATTTCACGCTTATCAGGCCGCTAGAATAGAGGATACTGCGGATCTTCCTCTTCCGGGCCTTAATAATATCACTAGCGACCAATTATTTTTCATTTCTTTCGCACAAGTAAGCCGATTTGAATTAATAAATAATGTTTTAGTTTTGCTAATTGGTGCTATTCAAACTATAAATTAACTATAATTCTTCTTGATTAAAGGTCTGGTGCTCCTCAAGTCTGAAAGAGACGCTAGTTCTTCAACTCGACAATGACCCGCACGCGCCCGCTCCATTGCGGTAAGTCTACGTTTTAGCATATACGACATACGAGATAAAATCAAAATGCTAAGAAAAGATTACAAGATCTGTTCTAACCTGAATTTCCTCCTTGATATTTCTAGGGTCCGGGGACCATTATCAAATCTTCCAGAGTTCTCCAAAGCATTTAAATGTTCGAAAAACTCCATGATGAATCCAAATAAGAAGTGCACGGTATGGTAAAGAATGATGCGTGGGCCCAGGCTGTTTAATCATGATTTTTATGTACAATGATAATGATATGAATCTTTGTATGATGACGGACTGATTGTATGTATTATGGATTTCATACCCACTACTACTACTACAACGCTACTACTGAAATTTTTATTTACGAGGGGAAGAAATGAGATTTGAAATTGAAAATTAATGGGGTGATTCATTCAATTATGAGATGATCTTTAAAAAATGGAAACTGCCATTACCTAATCGCAGTTTTTAATACTATTCTCCATCAAGCGATGATACCGGTTCATAAAGCTTTACCGCATTTTTGATTTCTAGTCACTCTTGTACCTACCACTCTTCTATGTGTGTATGCATCGCCGGAATAATATTGAAGTCAGTAATAATATCCCCTAACGTAAATCTTAGCTTTTGTAAAGCATACTTCTGACTTTCAAGGTACATATTTCAATTATTTCATTCTTAAGCATGGAAGTGATCCTGCTAATAAACTATTAAGTGAAGTGAGAACGAGGGTACGATCAATTTTTTTCATTTTCTAATGAATGGCGTATTTGTCAATTATTATGTGAAGTTGGGATTGAGTCCTAACATACGTGAGTTCACAAAAATGTTTCGTTAGAAAATAATCCGCAAAATGTGTTCCTAAGGTCCAAGATACGTATCGTTCATGAACCTGTCACTTCTTCTGCTTAAAATTATTGTAACCTTGATATTATAACGATCCGATTAAAAAATAGAGCTTTACCGATTTTAATAGACTTACCGATGAATGATGTCATTTTTGTGTAATTTTAGAGATAGCCAGTCAATTGTTACGAGTACCTGATCATATTTGAAGTTAATCTCTGTTCGAATGATTTTCTCCCCGGTTGAATTTTAAAAGCTGCACAGGTTTGCATGCAACCTACATTGTAACATGTTAAATATTTAGATACGATTCTAATCAAGATTACTAGTATAAATAGTTTACTTCGTGGTTTTAAGGTTAATGTAGTAATTGTGATCAAGCTCTCAAGCAAGAATAGAGTTAGCTAGTAGTTCTCAAATAAGCACGCAGAGTAACTGTTCCCCCAAAAATCCATGCTCTTCAACAATTGCTCGCCAAGAATTATATTATTGTGAAACTGTGCCAATCAGCATCTGTATACATAATTACATACTCCAATTTTGTTTTTAAACTTTTTTGCTTTACTGAATTTGATATTTTGTGTCGCGTAATCAAAGTCGTAATCGTTTGGTATGAAAAAATAAAAATGAACGAGCAAAGAATACATTTTTTCCAATTACATTATTGATTGACCAGACGCGGGAAATATTTAAAATGACTTCCATAATTCTCTCGAGTCTTAAGAAGTTGCTTTAGATTTGCTCATCGATTTTGGCGGAGAGTTCAGCAGGAGAGAACACTCCCTTTTCGGTGATTATGCCAGTAATGAGATCCGCCGGTGTGACGTCAAACGCAGGGTTCCAAACGTGGACACCTACATACAAATTAAGAGAAATGATGCCAATAGAATTTAGACTAATCCGAAAATCGGAGTGGATAAGTACATATATGCCGAAGGCAAATTCAAATTATATTGTGCTTCATGTTAGATTTTCACCTTCAGGACTTATCGCTTTCCCTCCGATGTGAGTGACCTCAGTTGCCGATCTTTCTTCTATCACAATATCAGCCCCGGAAGTTATATTTCCATCGATGGAAGAAAAGGGTGCTGCCACGTAGAACAGAGCGCCATGAGATTTTGCCGTTAGAGCAAGCTAGAACATAAAGGTCCGAAATTCATTTCATCGATTCCAAAGAATTTTCACTTTCCTTCAGATTATATTTCACTAGGTACGCTAATATAGAAACGAGCACCTGATACGTTCCAATTTTATTCGCAGTATCTCCATTCCTCGCGACTCGATCAGCACCCACAATTACCGCTGCAATTGATTTATTCTTCATCAGCCAAGAAACCGCTGAATCGCAAACGAGAGTAGATGGAATCTTATCATGAAGTAGTTCGAACGCTGTCAGTCTGGAGCCTTGATTATACGGCCGTGTTTCAGTAAAATAGGCTCGCTCTGTCCACACAAAAACACGAAGTGTCAAGTTCAAGAATTGCTTTTAACTCCATGGTAACACAAAAATATCCATTTGCAATTAGGTTTAGTTTATTACCAAGGTTCCCATTTTGAAACAAACTGCGAACCACTCCCAAGGCAGTGCCATAACCGGAGGTTGCCAAGGATCCGGTGTTACAGTGTGTGAGTACGTTCACTTTATCTTTCTGTGTCCGTTTGATGATGTCATCAGCTCCATAATCTCCAATGGCTTTGTTCGTCCTGTAGTCTTCCTTCACCAGCTCCTCAATCCAATCGACAAGCCTAAAAAATATTATTCACATTTAAATATCTGATTGACCTCTACCCAAGCAATTTTCATTCACTAAAGAAGATGATGAATCTGCTGCTCACTTACATATTTTTCACAACCCCCAAATCCTCAACCTCTTTCAGAGTCTTCTCCACAAAACGTATCAAGCGAACCCCTTCTCTTTTCATGTTGACTGCCGTTGGTCTTGCATCAATCAGCGACTTCACCTGCTCCTCAATGTACTTCAAGAACTCGTTCCCATTCGCGAATTCCTTTGTCTCAATCTCTGTGGCTATTGAGAGACATCCCACCATCGCAATCAGAGGTGCTCCTCGAACCTGCATTGTCTTGATTGAGTCCACTCCATCAGCAACGCTCTTAATGTCCCTGTAAACGAGTTCTTGCGGAACGCGGAGCTGGTCGAGAATTTGAAATTTCTCGCCGCGCGTGTAGCGAATCGATTGAAGGAGTCCATTGTCATTGTCACCTCCCATCGTGAATGCACTTCTGCAGGGTTTACTAATTTGACACTGAAATTGAAAGTTGTCACATAAATTATGTCGTAATGCATCCACTTCAACTGTACTAATGGCTTTAGATGAACTCAATTTTTGTACATTGTTGGCTTTTTCAAACAGTTAATTTTAAAGAACTGACCTGCGATCACAAACTAACTACAATGTTGCTTGATCTGCTCGAGATTATTTAATCATTTACGCACAACACTTCTTCATTAAGTTTTAACACAAGATAATAACTATCTTCAAGAATCTATTAACAAATATTTAATTTATTTAAGACAAGACCTAAAAGAGTCTCATGTACTTGCTTCTATGCACACAAATTTCGTATTAACATCCTCATCCATTTTAATGCACACATTGATGCAGCTCTGGCTTATATCATCTCTGCTCACATGTGACAGGCAAGCATTATATTAGCCTCCTCATGATTTTATCAACCGGCTTTCTCATTACCATCGCCTTTTATCAGCAGCTCAGCTTTGATATGAATAACACATTTTTTACTCCGTGCTTTGCGTACGATAAACGATACGATACGTACGAGGCTCATTAAATCATCTTCCCAACAAGAATTTCCGATTCCAAGAAAGCCTTTGAGCTACAACAACAACAACAACCTATCATTCATCCATGGACTAATTTATCTTCTCCTCGTGAGAGCCATTGAAACTCCAGCAGGAGTGAGGAAAAAGGCGGAAAAATTTAACGAGCTCTGTTTTTGACAGGAAAGAATGCCCTGGATTTGGAACTTGGAAGCCCATCAGCATATCTAGCTGCTGGAACTTGACAAGACAAGAACACCATTATCCAAACAAGTCTGATACTAACCCTTCCTTCTGCTTTTTGCTTTGTTGGCTCTTGGCTCTGTCCTGTGGTTGGATTCAGTTTGCCCTTGCCCCTTGCTATAAAAAAACTTTTTTATGACTTAAATACATTCCCATTTACACACACGCTTCGAGTACCTTAACAGCCACGGTAGCGTGTAAGTATGTACATGTATGTCTTCACTTCTCATGATACTTTTACTTAGCGATTATGTCGCACAACACAGCAATTTCTTTCTTTCTTCATTCCAGTCGAGCAATAGCCTTTTCTTGTCATCGTCTGGAAGTGAATGTGTATAAGCGCATTTCTCTTCCTCTTGTCTGACTCCTACTTACTTAAATATGTCCCTAGCTTTCTCCTGCAGTCAAATCATGGATACGTCTGCATAATGCGGCTTGGCTGGCTGGAATAATGCCACTTTTTGACTGCTCCTTTCACAGGCATTTCTGGTTTGACAAATAACTGCAGGTTACCTTTTTTCCCGTTGGTTTTCCCTTTCACGCCAAAGCCACAGTCAGTGAAGCCAGGGCATGCCACACACACGACCGACACGACATCATCGCACGCCAAGCGAAACGAAGCCACAGGCTGGAGCTGGATACTATTGCAAAGTAGTAGGTATCCATTTCGCAATGCCTTTTCATTCCCACTTTTGCCAAACCTAACCTAACTAATCACCCTAGAATTGAATACAAACTTACTCTTACGTTTACTGAATTAATCCCAAGTCCCGAGTTCCCTTCTCCCCTCCTCATTCCAAATGGATTAAAAAATTGAATTTCAAATGAGGATGGGTACATGACGCGAATTACAATTTCAAAAATTCTTTGGGAGAAATAATATTAACACATAAATAGATTTTGAAACGGGACAACGGAGAAATAGCATTTCAGCGCTGCGGCAAAATGACTCAGGTGTAATCTACACTAATGCGTATTATTCCTGTCATCCTGTTGTTGACGCTCGTAAGCATCATATCACTCGTCCCATAATATCATCATCATTTTGCGGATCATATTCTCGTCCCCACTAAACAAGCAGGGGGAGAATATTTTGAAATTTTATGTTTTCTTTCTCTCCAAGGAAAAGAAATCCGCCAGTCCAGAGACCAGCAGTCCAGTCCTAGACAAACTCAAACGCCGTTGAGTATTCATGCATGCATACTCGATGAACACGGAATGGGGATGCTTTTCCCAGAAACGAGTTTTCTTCGTTTTTTTAGTACGGGAAGGTATTAGGAAATGCATCTGTGGGCCACAATACCCTACCACATGAACTGACTGAGTCTTGACTTGGGTTTTGGTTCGTTCGTTTCGACTGTAAAAGACAAGACATGATGGTATATCTAAAAAACACTTTCCCTATAAGAAAAGCTTTATACTAGTGCTTACTGATCGAAAGCTTTTCCTCGAGAGCTCTTTTCCTTTTTTGCCTGCTTCTCTCCCACTCGTTCTCCTGTCTCTCGCATGCATTGAGAGAAAAGTTTTTTTTTTCTGCTTGAGCCAGCAACGCTGCTGCTGCTGCTGAGTCGATTGTTGTTGTGCGAGCGAGAGCATCGAGTTGAAAGTGGTAAAGGAAGCAAGTGTAACTGTAGCATTAAGTTTAAGTACGTCTCCTCAAGCATTAGCGGTAGTGGTAGTAGTTGTTGTACTAGTACAAAAGCATCTTTCACCTCCTTTCACTTGCTCCTAAAATGTGGTAGGAAAATAAAAATCTTTTACAGATTTACACTAGACTTTCTCCTTCTATTTGTCGTCTGGCCTGGCCTGGTCTGGCATTCGCTCAGCTTTCAGCTTCTCAGAGAATAATTTTTAAAGGGGAGAATCCACCGAGCAACGATCAAATTAATAATATATATTTTTAGAGGTTTGTGCAGAATTCAAAATTGTAGATTTCATTCGAGTCGAGTATTGAGTGAGTTCGAGTTCCAGTGCAGTTTTGACGTCTGGGAAGTCTCAGCATTCCTTAATGTGAAAGAATAAGTAGTATCGTTGGTTCGTTGAGTTGGAAGTGAGTTGGTGGTGGTTCTCATTTTCTAGTGTAGGGACATGCCTGATGTACCTATCTGGATCCAGGAATTTGCATCTCTGCCTCAGACGGACAATTAGCCAGTTGGTAAGTATCTGAGCTAATAACTTGGAATCGTTTCAATTTAAAGTATCATGAGTCCAATACAAGACTGTGAACACGAGACTGCACTATTCTTCTCACGATCAACGAATGCTTTTTGTTCGGTAGAATGCCCACGCAAAAAAAACACGAATTCTTTCACCGGCCGAGTGAAAGTCAAAATTGCTTGTAGGATCCCATTTATTTTTGCACCTAGGTTGGAGTATAAAGTACTATTAAGTAGGGAAGTAGCAGTAGTGCTTTCTGTAGTGTTGGCTTGTGTCTCTTCCAGTTTAAAATTAGATTTTTTTCGAGTAGTAGTCCTCCGCTTTGCTTTCTCCCTCACGTCCTCCCAGCCAGCATCCGGCATTATTTTCCCTTGTAAATCCTAAAACAAGTGGGGATTATATAAGTATTGTATCCTACTCTGAAGTTTTTTTCTCTCCCGGGTGCTAGAACAACGGATGTTGTTTTTTTAGTGATGTAATGCATCGTACGTCGTACTTGTAGCTTTTTCTGTCGGAACAAGATCTTCTTGTTCATACTTAGTTGACCTCATTGAGTGTCCCACGAGGTGTATCTTACATTATTCCCCCCGAAAAAAGGAATTGCATTCTCTGTGCTTGTACTTCTGTCGTAGTTTCTCCTCGCCGATGTAAATCCAGGGTAGATAGATGCATACTACTACCAGCATTACATTTGTTTTTTTTGGGCGAATAGCTCCCATTTTTGAGTTCAAGTAAAAGAAACATCAAAATAACCTCCTGGGCATCAGGAAATAGACTCGGGAAATGGAAGGTATTAGTGGAAATACTACATTACTTTTCATATTATCGTCCTTAGTCCATCGCATCGCCATCTTTAAATTTTTATGCTTTTTCCGCCATCCCGAAACAACAACAAAGAGACTTGAGCATGCAAGAAGATTACTACTAGTATCATCTACTTCTTTTGAGAGAAACAAAATCAGCAAAAAAACAACAACTTTGCGAGCTTCTCCTTGTCTGGAGATTCGACTACTAATGTAGTAGTAGTCGTAGTAATGTAATATAGAGTTCCAACGTCAGAAGATGATCCTTCTCCAAGAGAGAAGAAACAGGGAGCCTCCTTTATCTTCATCATGATTTCCCCAGAACCAGATCACCTTACACAGGCATCATAAAAGAGGAGCGTAGTCATTTATTTATGAAACGCTTCGTTATTGATTCAAGTAAGTCGACTAACTAAGCTCTAGGATCTGTCAGGATGCCATAAGCCCCGTGATATTTTTCAGACCATCCATGCCAAATCAGGCCAGGCCATGCCAGACCAGAAGGCATTTGGGAAGAGAAAATAAGAGAATCTTGCATATTTCTTTGCTTTCTACCAAGCCAAAGCGGATTCTGACTTTGACTGACTGACTGACTCAAGAAGGAGTTGAGTTAAATGGTAATAGGATATCTCTCCTTTGCCTCTGGGAAGTAATGAACGTTTCATCAACGTGATCATAGTCCATTATCCATATTTATGGAGGGTAATCCGATTATCTCCAACATTTTAGCATGATTTCCCTCGTTTTTTTCGCTCAACTATGCTTTCAATTTTCTGGGATTGAACTCAGCAAGTGAGTAGGAATGGGATTCCTACAAGGAGGGAAATGAAATGGAAGGAAAGGCAGATCAAAATATTGATGGGAAATCAGCTTCAAATCCTTCTGTAAACTTGCGTTGTTTACATTTTCTCTCTGAGGATGAGGATGCGTTACTTATGCATGAAAACATGAAATGCTTAGTCGTCTCCGTTTACTCATACGAAAATTGTAATAGATCCCATGCACCGGAGAAGCTGGGATGGAATTAGAGATGGGCCATGACAATATAAAAAGAGCCTCATGCTCGCTTGTTACATGATAAGAAGACAGGCGAAACATTACTATCATTCCACCGCCGCACGTGAAAATTGTGGAGGCTTCATTTCTCAACTTTAATGAGATTTTTTATGTCTGGAAGGTGTGCATCATATTACTATTATTTTTCTGATTTACTTCCTTCCATCCATCTTCCCATCTCATTTTCTTTTTCTTGCGGAGAGAGCAATAAAAGATTGCTTTCGTAAACACAAGTTCTTTGCCAGATCCGAACTCAACTCAACAACATCCGTAAAAGGTACAGAAATAAATAGGAGGCTTTTTATGCATCTTTTGGAATTATCTCCACCGCTCTGCGCGGCATCGCAAGCCTATGAGCACGTACATAGTTTTTATGACGATGAACGATGATGAGTTGCAAAATACTGAGATCCATTAAATTGCAATTTTACTATCTTCAGTAAAACGGCTGCGTTATGCGTGGATATATAGTAGCCCGAAAACATAATGATTATAGTATGATGGGTAAACCAAATTGCTAAGCTAGTACCAAGGTCATGTTTGACCTATATGATAATTATTATCATTTTTACCACACACCACACCACAGACTGCTTACCTTCACTCTCCTCACGCATGTAT
>JAHZNH010001994.1:0-33889 GCA_027744355.1 Tyrannoseira gladiata | reverse complement strand
AATCCCAAGCCAACACCAAGCAGAACCCATGCAGAATCCCATGCAGAATCCCAAGCCAACACCAAGCAGAACCCATGCAGAATCCCATGCAGAATCCCATGCAGAACCCATGCAGAATCCCAAGCCAACACCACGCAGAATCCCATGCAGAACCCAAGCCAACACCAAGCCAACACCAAGCAGAACCCATGCAGAATCCCAAGCAGATCCCAAGCCAAAACCAAGCAGATCCCATGCAGATTCCCATGCAAACTTGTATGATTAGAAAAAAACTCGTAAGTAATAATTCATTGCATAGTGGCTTGGGACGTAATTGTAATAAATATTGAAATTATTGTCTGTTACATTTCTCTTATGCTTTTATTATTATGGAATGTTAACAAACAATTTCAAACTGTAGTCATAATTTTGTCCATCATACTAATTAATTAGAGTAAATAATAATAATAATTCTTACAAAACGCTTGCCTAACAATACAGTAGCTAAATGAGTTGGACTGGATGAAAATATTGCGTGAACTATTCCAAGTGTGCATATGTTATGTGAAACTGGAAAACCTGCTTATGTCGTAACTTGGTTACACATTGATCGCAAACTAGAGCTGCATATTTGGACCAACTAGATTATTTTCAACGAATTACTTACGACATTGTAAACATTGTTAATAAATTATTGCAAATCACCTTTTTCCTTTTCCTTTGCCGTCTCTTTTTTGAATGGATGATTTGAGACCAAATGAGCAACAAGCAAAGCCGTTCGTTCAAACTTCTCATTGCATTGAGGACATTCCGCAAAGGCCAGGTGCGGAACCGATTGTACAGACAATCCTTAAGAACAAGTTTACAAATTAATACATGACAATACTTAGATTATTATAAAGGCATACGTAGGTCATTTAATGGGACAGGATGTTGGTAGAATATGTGTTGCAAAAGTTCGGATACACGTGACTTAACAATTCCACAATATCCACATAAATGGGAATTCATCATATCCACATCTATTTGAACGGCATCTTTCAGAAAAATAATTTTGCTGTTTATGTTTGTTCACCCATGTAATTTACATAAAAAATTTATTACCATGTTCTTTTTTCCGACGATATTTGAGTGGTTCAGGTGAACTAAATGATTCTGGGCACTCAGTGCACTTAAAGGGATACTTGTCAAAGTGATTCTCGTTTAAATGTGACAAAAGACCATCCAATGATTGAGTATGGAATATACTCGTGCAGTAAAGGCATTGCATCTTTGTTTTGCCTCTGTTCCCAAGGTTCAATTGAAGCACTCTTCGGATTGAAGCTTCTGAAACTGAGTAGGGAGGAAAATTATTTTTTTAATGTTGACTTGAAGCTATTCCTACTAGCGATGTTCTAATCAGGAAGCGTTAATGAATTATGGTTACCTTCCACTTCCTTCGACGCATGTTCACGCATCATGTGAAAGTACAATTCCATTGGGTTATCAAACCTAGATTTACAGACCGGACATGTAGTATATCCACCCCAGTCCACCACAGCGGATTCAGATTGGGGTCCTGTAAGTACGAAATAATTTCAAGTGCGTAAACATTACTATTCCATTCAAACTATAGTCACTGTAATGCGCATCAAGAAAATTATTTTACCATGTTTATGCATGTGGATACGCAGTCCGGCTTTTGAATTACATTGAATTGAACAAGAGAACGGAATGTACTTCAAATGAACCTCAAACATATGGTTCAATCACCGTGGCCTTGGCACAAGAAGCAAGTGTACCTACGAGTCGTACAACTTAGAAAGCTTTTTTTCCTCCTTTGTTCTATGCTTAGGTTAGTATCTGACATGCAAGCACACTCAATTCATTATTCATGTAAATAAGGGATTATCTCAATAAAAAATAATTGGTGCATTTCGTCTCGTAAGGTCCAGGTTTCTTATTTCGCTACAAGTCATCCTGCAATGACAAATACTTTTCTTCTCATCAGTTCACCAACTACAACCTAGAGTATTTTTGGTTTCAAGCAAGTTTTTTAGAAATTGGTTAACTTTTCGCAATTGTTTTCGCTGACCCCTTCACATTCATCATGGATTCCCATAACGGATCGGATTTAATGTAAGTATTTCAAATTATCAACGCAGGAAGAAGGTTAATATAAATTCTAATCTTTTAACATAGCATTATGTAACGGCAATTATTTTTCCCTCTGAAAAAGCCTTTATCCAGGGAAAACATTCCATGTACCTGAACACCAGACCTCGATGCCATTATATTTCCATTCTTCTCTACTGACTGAAAATAATGGTGAGGGCAAACAATACATGGACCGGAAAATATTCAGGAAAAATAAAATGGTCTTGACGTACAAAGTCACGAATCTGGCTGCTTATTATACGGCGAGAAAAACATATGAATTAGATGGGATAAGGATTGCGCATAGGTGAGGAAAAAATTATTTTAAAAGAAAGGGTTTTGCTACTGTAGTACTACAAAATTATTTCCTTTTTTTCTCTCACGTAGGTCACAGATCGAAAGATGCACAACGTCATATGTGTACATTAGGCAGCATCAAATAAGTGCAGGTTTTTACGTCCATCGTTTACATGCCCGGAAAAATATTGCGCCAAACTCATTCATATCACGTGTTGGTGGAAAAGTGACATTTCATGACTTATCCAGTCTTGTTAAATTGGCAGCTAATCAGAAAAATAATTTCTTGTGCGTTCCACTGCCTGAGGAGGATCTCCAATTATTTTACACGTTGAAAAACGGAAGCGACATCACATTTGGGGTTGGACATTCCTTGCGAATTCCTGTCTTAGTGTCTTACGTATTGGATAGCAGCCATAAGTTGGACAAGTTTTACCACACATCATTTCTAAAAATTGCCAAATCTCATGAACATCCCAACGCAAAGTTGATGATGATGAGAAATAAAGGGAAAGTTGGTGGATCTCATGAGGAAATTATTGTTTATGTCGTTTCCCTGGACAAGCAGATAGAGAAGCACGAGCAAATACTGCTACAAGCCCCATGGAGTTGGGCGGATTATGCTAATCACTTAACTGAATGGGGTGATGAAGAAGACTTTTTACATGACGCATTTCCGGCATTTCCAACTAATCTCCGACGAAGCAAAAGGAAACAAACTCAGTCCACTAAAAATAATTTTTTCACCACCGATGATGACGACTTTGAGGCATCTTCACCAACTTCAGTAAATTCGACGGAGCAGAGTCGCAATACGTCACCAATTACGGAAACAGAAATCACTTCTAGGCCAGGGCGATTAGAAGTGAAAATCCCGTACGACTCAGTACAAACAACAAATGAATCAGCGCAGGGTGAGATGCAGTATCAGATTTCACAAATGAAAAGATAAATAAATAATTTTTGCTACAATAGTTATACTTTTTTTTTGTTCTATGTAGGCTGCACTTATCAACACGAAATGAACGCTGTTGATTTACCAGGCCCAAGTGTAGATTTTGTCGAGGACCTACCCGCCGGCATAAGAAAGTCTCCTTTCGTAATCACAATCAGTGAGACAATTCCGCACGAGCCTGAGCAATTATTTTCACCACCTTCCACATTCCAACATAGTGGTGCTGTCCATAACGAGGTCTCTGCGACAATTGACAACGTCTTGTGTCAACTTAGTGCAATTAGCTCCCCTAACTATGGCCTTAAAACCACTTCGAATTCAAGTTCTTTTCATAAAAAAGGAGCAATAATTTTCTCAACAAAAATCCACATGAACCAACAAGATGTTATGAACTTGAATGATGTAAAAACTCTGAATGAGTCAGATCAGAATGAGTTGAGGACCAACATGATTTACGAAGAATGGAGACGGAGGGATGTGTCACCACTTGAAATGAGCAAGGAAATTCAAGTTTTAAAAAATTATTTATCAAGCGTGCACATGTGTAGTGAAGTTATCATCTTTAAAGACTCTATGGGACAAGAAGTAAAAAATTATTTCAGTAGCTTCCAAGAAAATCTAACAAAACAAGGTTGTGGGGATGTAGTGACGCCGTGCGCATTGATTATTGTTTTCTTTGGAAGCATTTATGTTCATGATTTGGTGCTTTTACCAGGAGATGCTCAATTTTGGAGTTGGCAAGAACTTATGAACATCACGTTTGGGAGCAAACAAGGGGAACAACAAATAATTTTTCCTATGACGATATGGACAAATAATCGTGGGCCACATCTTCCACTTCGTCAATGCCCACTACAACCTGATGTGATAAAGTTGAGCCCAACTGTTGACGGATCACAAACAATGCCTAAAGAAATAATTTGTCACCTGCAAGCCTTGATAAAGATAATTGAGAGAACGAATGATGAAAGGGGTGTTATTGACCTTATGGAGTTGTTCATGTCTCATCAGCAGCAGTGCAGTCAAGGTTAGAAAAATGGGCAATAATTTTTGTATCTCCATGTTCTTCTTATACTTAAAAGAAATTTTTCTCCCTGTAGTGTTTTCTCTTGTGATGGTAGACGAGGAGCCCATTTGTCAACCTACAATCATCACATCAACTTTCACCAATGCTTTCACGATTGAACTTGATGCTAGTGCCACAAAGACCGCTTTCTCTCTATTTTCCCAAAGATACAATGGGTTTCTAATTCATAGCTTTGCAGGGTTCGAAGAAAATTATTTAAAAACTGTCCCCCAAATTTCTTTATTAGTCAACCAAATCGGCAGAGCTTTAATGTTGTGCGAGCGGTTTCGACCGCTTTCATCACAAAGTAGTGATGAGTTTTTCTCCCTACTACAACGTGTCTTGATGGAAGTTGAAAAAGACGACAAAAAAATTATTGCTCTGTGCTTTACTTCCCCTATTGGCGGAAACAATGGCGTAATGTTAGGAGCTGCACAAAAATTCTGGCTTGATTATTTCTTGGTGGAGAAATTCATTCGCGAAAGAGCACCATCAGTTCAGAAAATAATTTTTCTTTTAAATCATGGAATGGGCAATTTTAAGCCAACTAGTGTTCACATTGGCACCGATGACAACTGCCAAATGATGTTTGGAAAAAGTGACGCCAAGTCAGCAGTGATTAGGTCAGTAGTGTAAAATAGTCTTTGTCATGCATTTTGGACTAAAACATGAAATGATGACTGAAGAAATAATTGCCGTTTTTTTCTCCTCAGTCTTTGCCAACCAGGAACGATAATGGGAAAATATCGCACATCACAGGCATGTGGGTTTACAGCAGTAGCAGAGAAGTTGGCACAATCCACGCTCCAATTCCACATTGGGTTTACCACCCCTCATCAACTACAAACTTTATGCAATGAAATGGATAAAGCAATGACGGCCATGCATTGCTTCTTTTTGCAGCAGGAGGAAAGCAAAAATAATTTCCGTAATCGCCCCTCTCTTATGTCAAGCCTAGCCACCTTTATGGAAGGACAAGTCCACTTTACAGAAGAAAGTCTTCTTGCAAAGCCATTAAAAGCTGAGATTGGGAAGTCAATTTTCTTTTACGGAAATCTTAAAAGCTTCGTTGAGGACACTCCTGTTCGCTTATATTTTCACGATTTCGTAAGATAATACTCATTAAAAATAATTTTTTACTACGCCTGGAATACTTGGTTAAAGTAGCTCATTATAAATTTCTAGCTCATGAATATTGGAGACGAAGAGGTGTATGGTAATTTGTATGGACGAGACTGGAAGACATTAGCTCCAGGAAATCTCATCAACGATGGGGTAATATGCGAAAAGTAATGTCGATTTTCCTTTACTGTTTCATGTAAAAAATTATTTCATTCCTCAGGTTATCATGGAATACTTACGCCTTATCCAGCTTCGCAATGCTGGGACAAATCACACTCTCAAAATTAATTATTTCGATACAATGCTTAGCCACTACCTCCTTCCAACTCCGACTTCACCCTGCGATGCTGAGCACTTGCGTTCGCTAATCCAGGAAAAAATGGTACAGAAAATAATTGCAGCACGAACAAGCATTAATTACAATGTGATAATGAACGGTTCTTAATGTATCATAGGATGCAGCTTTCACGTTTGGGTTCCTTACGCTGGTACCTGTGCATACAACATGCCCAGACCACTGGAGCTTAATAACGTTTGACCCTGTGCTCAATGAAATACAATGCTACGACTCAGTACGGTGTGACAAGCGAAATGCGACGATTGTACATGTAAATAGAAAATTATTGCCTTGATGATTCATGTTTTTCCACTTATTCTGAAGACTGGACTTTTGACAATTATTTTACATTTTCCAGAACCTTTTCCGCATATTAGAGTATGGTCATCAGAAATACGTAAAGATAAATAATAAAATGAGCATGGTTATGGAGCTTGATCATACTACCGTTGTTCATCACGCTTGCGATTGTGCACAAACCAACTCAACGGATTGTGGAGTCTATCTTCTTCGCCATATGGAGTGTGTTGCACGTGGAATGCCGCATTCAACTTTAAAAAACGAAGACATGGTGTACTACAGATACCTGATCATGTATGAACTTATGAAAGGAGAAGTGTTTGAAGTAGATGAGTAGAACAGATGAAATTATTTGTTGTTACCATTGCGACTTATATTATTTGACATGTAAATAAAAATTAAAGAACGAGCATGTAAACAATAATTTTTCTCGCAGATGCCTTAAACTAGTCACAACAAGCAAGTACGAAACGGTCAACACGCCCTTATTAAGTAGTATAGTATACCGTACTAATTTCACTCCAAAATGGGGTTCAGGTTGCTGAATGTGCAATACATTTATGA
The DNA here is from genome assembly GCA_027744355.1 of Tyrannoseira gladiata. NCBI lineage: Eukaryota > Metazoa > Arthropoda > Collembola > Entomobryomorpha > Entomobryidae > Tyrannoseira > Tyrannoseira gladiata. Next base: position 27,133 of record JAHZNH010001994.1, on the reverse strand, counting down.
TGATGATAAGTTTCGGTTTGAAGGGAGACAAACCAAAATTGATTTCCTTGTAACCGATACATACCTTTCAAATGGTTGTAAGGAGGCATATGATTTGGAGTTGTTTCAGAGGGATCACATAGCACTCTCGTATAAGTTCGAGAACCCCTCAGCAAATTTCAAAAAGAAGGATGCGTACTTTCTCGACGATGAACAAGTCGACCATAAGTACTTCAAGAGCAATTATTTTTCACTTCATTCATATTCAAAACCATGCAAGTTGATTGTGAAGTAAAAACAAATTATTTCTTAAAACAGAAACGAGATTAATGATTGGGACGAGCCAAAGATATACGTGGACTTCAAAAGAGTGGATAACGTCTTCGTGGCCGCAGTTAAAGCAAAGATACAGATTCCTCCCAACGGTTTCATCTCCCGAGTAGGAGGAAAAGTTTTTAAGCACCCGATCCAAGAAGTGGCGAAGCTAGCTGCTAGTCCAAAAAATGACTTGTTGGCGATTCCGTTACCGTACGCATCAATGGGAAAGTATTATACGATGCTGGACAAAACAGAAATAATTGCGGATAGGATGAAGCGCGAGGCAAAGCAACCAATCCTAGTTTCCTATTGGTTGGACGAGGAGGGGCAAATTGAGAAACTTTACCCATCGTCTTTCATAAAGATCGCAAAGCCGGGGGAGGTGCCAAACGCAAGACTCCTAGTCATGAGAATGAGGGATAAGGATACGGGTCCTGAACAGGAAGTTGTATTGTACGCCGCTGCTCTCGAAAATGGCATCCCCGAGGGAGAGGAAGTGCTACTTCAGCCCGAGTGGGATTGGAAGGACTTTCAGAAAAACTTGAAGAAGTGGGAGGAAGCAGATAAAAAAATTATTGCTAGACCCCCTCGACTACCACACAGGATCATCAAGCGATCACGGACAAAAGTTAATGAAGAAGACGATGAAGCATCCAGTTCGAAAATGAAGGTATCAAGTAAGGAGAAGAAAATTATTTTAAAGCCAGTAGCAAAATCCTCGTCAAGAGTTCTAAGATCTCAAGTAGCCCCGGAACCAGTTACCTCTGAAGAAACGGAGGACTCTACGAGGCAGTTTAGTTTTCCATCTCCAATAGCTGTACCCGAAATAAAACAACCTACCGAAATTGTGACTCCACCTCCTCCATCCTTGGCACTAGTAGGAGGAACGTCACCAATACCAAAGCGGCAAAAACAAGAAACCACATCTCCGGGTAATATACATAAACGATTGAGTAGCTAATTGTAGGTAATAAGGCTGAATCTAAAAATTATTTTCCATTAGCTCCCCAACGTGCCTCAACACTTAACATGCCTCAATTGGAAGACTTGCCCGCTAGCATTGAAGGAATTGGTGATGAGGCAGTAGTCCTCGATATTGGAGATATCATGAAAATGGCCGACATAGGAACACCTGACGTTATGTCAGTCAGAGTGGAGGAAGTTGAAGAGGATGATGATGTGGCTCACGAAAGTACGTCTCATATGCTAGCATGCGTTGGAATTTTCATTTTTTGATGTTGAGCCAGGCAGTAAAAATAATTTTATGAAACAGGTCTAGAATATGCTTTGGTTATCGAGCCAATGGAAGCAAATGCAGATGGAGTACTCCATCAGCAGAGTGATGCATTGGTGGAATTAAGTGAACAACCGGTCCTGGATAATGCACTCGCGAAAGCATGTTAGAAATACCGCACTTTAAAAAATAATTTTTGCCAAGCCCATTCCATCAATTCAATTTGTTGTTATATTGTTTTTAGCCCCAGTGAAAGAAAATGACCAGAAGAAACCGTTATTTGCATCGTACCCTTCTCCAGGTACGCTATAAAATCATAATGTGATCGAATTCATCAAATTCCATCTCACTCGGTCCCAATAGTATTTTCTTCTCTTGTAGCACCAGCGTCTGGTGAAAAGCAAACAGAGGTGTCAGTAATGGATTCACATTCTCCATCTGTTTCATGTAACATATCTATCAAGTAAAGATTAGTTTAGAGTAAAAATTATTTCCCCAACTTACGTTATCGTGTTGCTGTAATATGTTTTGCAGTGAGTAAACCGACAAAGTCCCCAAAATCTAAACCAGTGAGTCCATTCCGGTTTCAATTCTCACCAGCATCAACTGCTATTGTTCCAAGAATGAAAAGTAAAAGTTTGCAAAATGAAAAGTAATTGTTGAATATAAAAAAGTAAGTGCACATTGAAAATAATTTCTTCTCATCACAATCAGGTTCATCACCTCCCGCGTCCCCAGTCAACTTTGTCTACGAAAAGAATCACATATGGCTGATTGAAACTGTGAACGAAGGATACTACAGAGAGGAGCGGAGACACAAAAGGAAGGTGTATTCTGGGCTTGAGTTACAAGAACTGTTAGCAAAAATCAAGATAAGCAACGATCCTCTGTTTGGAAGGATTCCAACAAAAGACCCTTCGACTTTTAATAAAACGGCAATAATTATGTACTCTACTGGTCCACACATCTCCCTCGAGACGGTACTCAACATGCCCCAGATCCAAGCATTGGACCCTCAGTTTCATGAGGAGATAAGGAAAAATTATTTACGTGAGGTACACAGAAGACGAGGACTGAGCCGAGACCAAATGAAGCGGGAGGCGTACAAGATGAAAGACTTTCTTCTTGCACTTGGGTTCCGAAATGTGGAACTCCTAATTGATGAAAAAGGAGCAAGCTTGCGGGGGAAATTGCAACACATCCAGAGGAAAACAAAAGCTCAAAAAGGACCAGTTTATAGAGGGGCAGGAGTAGCAATAATTATGTTTGGAAGCATTCTTTTCCGTGATTATCTTCTCTTCCCTCATGATGTTGAAATGTGGGGCTGGAACCATTTTTTGACACAAATATTTGGGCCAACTGAGGGTGAATTACAGACCGTGAGCTTACTTACTTTGTGGGGAAATTCTCTTGGATGCGGAACTCCTGTCCCATTGGATATGCGTTCCCCGTTCTTCCTCCAATTATTTCCAGCCACAATCGGATGTCGGTCCAGTGTAGGAGACATTGTGCAGCACTTGGGGGATCTGAAGAAAATAATTGCTAGTTTGACAGACCCCACCGGATTATGTGATCTCGCTAAGGTTGCAGCTCGACACCAAGTTGATCACGCTAATGGTATGTCGAGTATTAGATACTGGAAATTAGGATTATGACAGAGGACGTGATATAACGTTTTTAAAAAAATAATTTCCTTTCAACTTTTAAGTGCATGCAAAAACCGGGTCCTTGAATGAACCGAGTTGCTGCCCCTCCCATATTCTAATGGGTCCCAGGAATCAGAGCATAATCAATGTTGACACGAGTGCTTTAACCACACCTTACACAAATGAGCTGATGGACAGTAAGGGGATCGCTTTGCAGTTCATCGCTGGCTATGACGCTCAGTTCCTCAAGAACATGAGGATTCTAGCCCTCTACTCAAACCAAATCATCAGAGCTTTGAAAACTGCAGATGTGTATTTGCCAATTGTACCTGAGAATGAAAATAATTTTTGGATCACGCTAATTGAAACATTGAGGACCGCGGAAAAGCAAGCGAAAGAGATCATAGTTCTCATCCTTACATCTCCTGATGGTGATATGAACAATGTCCGGCTCGGATGCTCGAAGACCTTCTTGATAAATTATCACCTACTTCGGCGAATGATTTGGAAGACGGTACCGTCAGCTCGAAAAGTGGTGATTCTCTCTAATCACGGTCATGGAATTTCAGAGGTGGACAAAGTGCATCTATCTTACGACTTGTGGGAGCGGCAATATGCCTCAGGTGGGGTACGATCAGCGCAAGTCAAGTAAGTGGGAAAGGAAACTGAAAAATAATTTTTTGCTTCATCCATCTCGACGACTGCATTTTCCATTTGTGCCTTTTATTAGCTTGTGCGAACCAGGAACAGCACTGGGGAAATTTGTTTCAGTGGCGAAAGCGGAGCAATACGCATGCGGGTGGGCGTTTGTTGCGGAAGAATTACTAAAGGCACAGTTCCACGGCCCTCACTCGTACCTAAGCACAGAAGAGACTCAAGATTTTCTTGACAAAATCAATAAAATAATTGTACCGACCAAGATTGAGCAAGCACATCTCGTTTTCGACGAAGGAAATCGGCAAAGAGAAATAAGAAATAAGTTTTGGAACCATCCCTCTCTTTCAACAAGTACGGCCCTGCCATCCATGAAAGGCGTGACCATGAGAAAGCCGCGACCACAAACCAGTCCTCAACAGGCAATTGAACCTGTTCTCATGTTCCCTCCTCTTAGTCAGATACCTCCAGTGCTTCCAGACACACCAACTCCGCCTGCCCCACGTACACCTGAACCTGATTCGTTAATGAAAACACCGCCTCCACCAAGGACTCCTACTACTCCTCGAACCCCTGAAACACCGATACACGTGCGTATGCATAAGAAGGATGTGGCAAGATGTGTGAGAAAAATTATTTCTGTCCCACATCAAGGGAACGTCTCTGCCTTTTTATGCGAGCAGTTATCCTCAATAAAAGCCCCAGTTGAAGAACTTGTACGTAAAAAATAATTGCCCACAGTTCATGCCTTTTCGATTACTGCTGTAATAATAATTATTTTCACATCATTTAGCTTTCCCTCGTGGAAGACGACGAGTTAGTAGAGAGAGTGTACGGGCGTGACCTAAGGACCTTAAGAAAAGACAAGTTCTTGTCAGATGATGTAATGCAGCATACGCTTCTAAATTTCAACTAATTCTATATTAATTACTAAAATTATTTCTGATTTTTACCCTAACAGATAATCCTTGATTATTTACGTCTCATACAAACCCGGAACAAAGAAAGCTCACGATTGAAGCAGATCCAATTCTTTGGACTTTTCATAGGAAGCATGGTGTTATCCACTAAACCCCTGAGCCCTTCCACGTGGGCCGATGAGCAACTCCGAAGGAAGATGGTAGGTATATTGATAAATGAAGTAGCACAATAATTTTAAAGATTCAGTTTATGATGCCGTACAAGAAATTATTTTTTTCCACCAGCCTAAAGTATTCCAGCCAAACACGATAACATTTTTTCCCATTAATGACCGAGAACGGAAGATATGGCTATTTGCTTGGTATGACCATGATGATGGCAAGATATCTGTTTGTAATTCCGCTGGAAAAGTCCATAAAAGAATGACAAATGTAAGAACAAAGATAACTGCAACTGACAAGGATAACAAAACTGCAATTATTTTTCATTCATACAATTATTTCCATACAGAACGTGCTGTCGCTTCTGGAGCGGGGATATGAACTGAGCAAGCTGCCTGACTCGGGTCGCCCTGACTTCGACCGGATTATCCTCAATGATAATGTCTGTACCTCTCTCCACATAAAAGACGTGGACAGTGGTGTTTTCACACTTCAAAACATGGATCAAGTTGCTCGTGGCGTTCAACCTACAACCATTCATGAAATGATATGGGCTTATCGCATTATGATGTGCTATGAGCTTCTGAAGGGCATCCTGATTCGTCGATGATGTACTAGTATCATGAAAAATTATTTGCGTATTGTTTTATGAATGTATATGAAAAAATTAAAGTAATCGATTTTGGGAAACTAAATTTACATTTTCGGGGCATTATGAGACTAAACATTTGTTGAGTAGTTCCTGGGCAATAATTTTGTAAGTAATCGTTTTACCTAGCACATCCTTACAATTACGCGATTTAAATGTATTTGCCAACAATTCGCATGACATGTATTCATCACTTACTAACGTTTGACATCGAAGTCTTTGTAATACCAAGATCGAACAAGAAAAAACCAGTCATAAATAATAAATTGATTACTTCTTGCCCTGGAAGAAAGTTGAGGAGAAAACGAGAAAGAAGTTATTTTTTTACTCATGCTTTTCACACTACTTTCTGATTCGCACTCTCATTTAGTTGTGCATTAAAAAAGCTCTATTTTTGGTGCATTGGGAAACCACTCCATAGTATAAGTCCATTGATGAAATTATTTTCCGGATTCTTAATATAAGCAGGTTCGATCACGATGCACCCATCTCATGCATTCAGTCAAGCCTATCAAGTGTCCCCCATTCTGATTAGTATAACGAAACAGTTTTAGTATGCTCGAGCGCGAAGTTCTCATTTCAGATTTTCTGATAAGGTTTTCGGAAATACAATTATTTTTTATCAATCATTACAGTAATTTCGACTATTTAAAGAAATAATTGTTGAAATATTGAGATTAAGTGGACTAATACAATAATTGTTCGAAATGGGCGACATTGTTTACCCTGGGGTGGTGTTAAACCAAGTATTTAGCGGCCTAACTGAACAGGAGATAATTGACGAAATTATTCAGTGGATTGGAGCTCACCCCCAACTTTACCGAAATCAATTACCACAAGTAGAAGTATATCAGAATGAAAGGAAAAATGTAGCCCGTGTTGTTGTGTCCGGAATTAAACTCACTTGGAATGAGATTAGGCAAAAATTATCCTCCAGGCGGTTTGGTGCATGGCGATTTGTCATCTCCGATAAAGTAAGAGAAATGAGTGAATTCAAAGGTTTGACTAATGGACCGTCCAGATGAATACATGAATAAGATAGGAATAATTGTTTTTAATTATTAATTATTTCAGGATTTTGGTGTTCCCAGGATTGAAGTCGGTCCAGCTTCATCGAAGCATCAGTCGCAGACGCTACATGTACTGCATAACGCCCTTGATTGCGGTCAAAATAGTCATGTTCAGATGAAAATTATTGCTCCAGATCTCGCTCATCAACTTGGCTTTCAAAACGGCGTTTTCGAATACAAGTTGTACTTTGCTCAATCGCTACACAAAGTTCGCGTGGAACTAATTGCCATCGCTGGAGAGTGTCTTTTGATGGAAAGCTTCAGAGATAAAAGAAGAAACTTTAAAACTGAACTGGAATTCCTGTATCGATTAGAGGCATTTCAAGCAATGCATCTACTTAATCGAAATCCTGCATTTCCTAAGTGCAGGAATCGCAATGGTGTGCAATTTGAAATCTGCAATTCAGAGATTTATAACTCGTCCGGTCACCAGGCACTAATAAGTCCGAAATGTGGGATTGGTGTGGATGGAAAAATAATTGACATCAGTGGTAAAGAAATTATTACTAACTGAATTATTACTTCCCCTATTTGCCTAATGACTACATTCATAGTTAAAGTGCAGGTTTCATTTAAATTATTTTTATGGTAGGACTGATGCGAACTCACAAAATGATCCCTTTTCGAGAAGTCAACCCCGCACTCATCAACATTCAGCATTTGAATCAATTGACATGCATTTGTATTAAATGCGGAAAACCATTTCTCTTCGTCGGATTCGATCCAGACTTTATGTGGATTGCAGGGATTTGCGGTTGCAACGATTTCAAGTAAGCTATGAAAAATTAATAAGTAAATAGGATAAAGAAATAATTGCTCCAACTTGCCTCATCAAATACTGTCCCATTTTCATTTTGACAGACGCTTCGGCTGGGAACGACAGCCTTTTTGTCGATTGATTTATCATTCCCGTGAGAAAGAGAGAATAATAAGACCATATCTTGCTCAGTCCTACAAAACTGATACGCTGGTGATGATGCTTCGAGGAATATTGCCCTTGTACGATAGTGTTGATGAGTTTCGACAAATTGTGTTGAAAACGCTTCGTTTCAGCAGACTTGAAAAGAGACGGTCTTTCATGTTCGAGAATCAAGTGGTGGGAATGGTGTTACGAACCAGCAATAATTTCTCAATTAAGCTTCTGATACCAAGAACCGGATTTTGGGCAGAAACAATCACCAATAAAAAAATCGCAAAGGTTTCATTGCTTCCAGTGGTAAAGAGAAATTATTGAATTAGTAATACTAAATCGTCAAGTGTAAACGCATCAACTAAAAAAATAATTTTCCCTCCTTTTCTCCTAGGTTCATCAGACTGCACCAATTAATCTACAACAGTATAAGCAACCGGGGAATAAAATCATGACGGCCAAGTGTGTAGGGATTGAAGATAGCGGAGAGGCAGGTTGCATTGTACACTTGGCGAACGAAGGGAATTACTACCTTAACCCAGGATCTGAAGTCATCCTAATCCCCAAACCTAACAAACGTTATGAGGAGATTTTCGCAACACTGGTTGACAATTGGGAAAGATTTGTTATGCGTCGAGCGTCCACTATTCCGCTTACTCTCATCAGCTACTGCCTAGTTGGACAAGCTGTTTCTGGGATTGAAAACAAACCCTGCAATGTGTGGGATGCCAAGTTCCACATCCTTTCTATAGTGCCTCCAATTTTTTTCCAGCAAAAACTTACAATTATTGTATGATATGATACGCATGCTTTCATGAAATTATTTCCTTGTACATTTATTCCTCATTTAAATAATTTTCCTTTTTTTCTAGACTGAGCAAGGCCATGAGTACAATGCTAATCTCCTCAAATCAACCGTATTAATGAACGGAAATTCCCTCCTGGAGTTCTTGGTTTCTGTGGATGTGAAAGAAATTATTGCTTTAACATCCGCCTGCAAACTATCTGCTCGAAGCAGTTTATTGGATGAAGCAAGTGGAACAATAGATCAGACTCCAAGTATGGCAAATTCCCCATTGGATTTCAGTTTCTGCGATTTTTTACTTCAACCGGACGTTCCAGGAATCAATCAAAGCCCGTTTATCACATCCACGAAATCAAGAATGGAAGAAGGGATACCTGATATCTTAGAGAAAATTCAGCTTCAGCTAACAGGGTGTCAGGTGGGATGATAAAATTGTTGCCAATAAGATTAAATAACCATGCTATTCGTCAACATCATGCAATAATTTATTTACACAGACTCAGGCACTGGAAAAGATGAAGACGAACCGGTTAACATTAATTGAAACTCCACCAGGGACAGGATTGGTTGACCTGACTTCTTATGCAGCTCTGTACTTCAGTGTTTCTGAAGTTGGGAGTACCATCGTGGTTTGCCCTTCCCATGAGACCGCTGAGTATGTGTTCAGACGCATTTGTCATGCAAATGAGGCACTTGGTGCTAACCAAAAAATTGTGCGAGTGTGGTCTCGCAAGCAAGAAATAATTGCATCCTCGGTCAACGAATACCCATTAGGGACCTACCTTCACGAAGCAATTCATCGTGATCCTGCTCTTTACTACAAGGGTAAAATCAATTATTTCTCAATTACATGATTCATAATAATTTTAAATGTGCAATTAAAATTATTTCAGATAAGAAACTGGCAGAAGCAAAAGTACTACGGGAAGCAGACGTGGTGGTTACCAGTGTCAAAACTGCAGGAGATGGGAGACTCCAATTCGTCCACGATTGTATCAACACCATCATAGTGTTTAGGAGTGAACACGTGAATGTTGCAAAAATATTTCCAGTTCTCGCACTCAACCCTTCTCGAATGGCCCTGCTTGGAGATTATGAACAATTACCTGCTCAATCAAATATTGAGACAGTAAGGAAGGCCTGTTTATATGAGAGTTGGAGTTTACTTCTGCAAACGACGTAAGATGTTGCGAAATTAGCCTTTTCATTGGTGAAACATGGCACATGACATGAAATAATTTTTCTCTCTTACTTTTCTGTAGCCCCTACGTCAAAAACAATGATGTGCAGTGCAAATTAAAGGTTCAAAATGAAATCGCTCCACCGCTTTGCAAGTTGCTCTCATCGTTCACTTATAAAAAGGAGTTGGTGTCGGGAAAGGAAATAATTGCAAGACCATGGAACGAAATCTATACCAACTTATTCCTGATGCATCCCCAACTTCATAATCGCCATGCAGCTTTCTGCGACTACACCGACTGCAAGGATGTTTTCTATTGTAGTGAGGCATCTCATTACAATCCGAAAGAAATTGACATCACTAACTCTGTGTTGAAATTATTGCTCTCCGCTAACATTGGACTAGATAATGTTTTGGTTACTGCTCCTTTCCGTGAGCATGTCACTCGGTTGCGGCAGTCATTAGCTGAATGGATTAAGAATGAGGGACTTAAAGTGGAAACGGTTGAGGATGCACAGGTAGGTTAAAATTATTGCTTCCAAAAAATAACATTTTATGAGAATCAAGATTATCGTGCCACCTAATCATTATGCATATGTTTATTTTCATATGTTGTAGAACGTGAGCAGCAGGATTGTGATTTTTAACTTTGTGATGTCGAATGAGCTGAATTATCTTGGACTTTTGAAGGATCAGCGCATCATAACCACTGCAATGACTTGTGCTACAGACATGCTGTTTTTCGTTGGGAACTCCAAGTTTTTGTCGGGTCACGTATCAGGGTTTCACCTCACTACATTAATCAAGTACATGACTAAAAAAAATTTCCCTTTTTTGTACTTGTAGTAATTATGAAGATTTAATTATTTTACTATTCATAAAAAATGATAACATTGTGTTTTTTACTTCCGCTACTACTAATTACTAATAAGTAGTAATGTATAACGATACTTCATGATTGTATTATTACAATTTCTCGCAGTAAAGTTGGTTGCCATTGTGATAAAGTAAATTGATCAGAAAAACAAAAATTATTTCTTTCTCGCAGTCCTCCATTTTCATTGACTCGAAATTATTTTACCTCCAGTGATACTTTATCGCAAACAATAACAAACTCAAACCCATTAATTCATTTTAAGTAATTATTATGAAAGAACAATGGAAGTTTTAGATATAATAAGTTTTTATGAAGCCGGAAAGTTCAGGTTTTTTGGACAACAAAAACCTGTTGCCTTTAAGGTACATGGTACGTACCCCCGAACCTTAAAAGACACATTAGATGCGTCAATCTTTAGACTCCCCACAATCGCTTTCTCCTACCAAGTGGAGGGATTATCTGGATACTATGCATCAAAGCCCTTGTATCAATTGTCAGTCATGGAGGAAGAGAATAGGTTAGAAATGCATTGTTTAGAAATAATTGCTCATGATTCATCTTCCCCCTACTTTCACATATCGAACTAAAGAATTAAGTGATTAAAAATTATTTCTTCTCCTTCTTTTAAAGGCTTCAATTAGCTTCAATAACAGAACCAAAAGTCCATGTTAAAGAGAGAAGGGAAGGTTCTAAAATCGCTGGAGTTTTTGCCACCCAAAACATATCGCCAAATGAAGCCATTACAAGAGTGGGTGGGAAGGTGCTGAAGAGCTTTTCCATGGAACAGTTGGCGAGGCAGGCATACTCCCCCTCAAACCAAATGCTCGCGATTCCCCTGAACTTCGAAAGCCTCCGGAAGTTCTATGATCACAAAACAGGACCAAAGGCAGGGTCCAAACAGGCACTACAAGGAGGATCTCGCGAACTTGATCCTGATGCGTTGATGAAGGAAAAGAAAGTGGCATCTCTTCTATCTTACTTCCTCGATAGTGAAGGCAATGTGGAACGCCTGTATGTGTCCAGCTTCATTAAAATAGCTAGGCCAGGGGAGAGGGGAAACGCGAAATTATTTTTCTTAAAGGATCCCACAACACAGAAAAGTCAACGTGAGGAAGTGATAGCATACGTTGCCTCATTGGACAGTGAAATAAGGAAAGGAGAAGAAATTATTTTGGAAGCCCCTTGGAAATGGTCTGAGTACTCCCATCTCTTCCAAGAATGGGAGAATGAAGTAAAATTGGGACAAGGAAAGCATTATCTTACCGTGCAAACTGCCTCACGAAAAACAAAGAGGGACGAAGATACTGTTCCAAAGGTCGTGGAAAGTAAGCCACCTCCACGAGCTAGCAAGGCGCCGCTCCAAAAGCCGAAGCCATCAAAGGCCCCAATCCCTGGATCCTCGCGGATTCTCCGGAGCCGCACCACTCCAGCTGTTCCCACCATTCCCACAACCCCACCCCAATCTCCTTCCAAAAATGAGGCAGTTCCTCCATCCCCCGATGAGGTCAAATCACCTCCAAAAAAGAGGACGAAGCCAAGTAATGCACTAATTTCCTTTCTTTCCTTTCACAATTGCAAGTGTCATTGGAATACAATAATTTTATAGCAACAGCAAGTCCAATCATGCCATCAGAACCAAAGGTAGAACAGTCGCCTCCCGGCCACTCGTTACCACAGTCAAGTGGACCTCCACAGCACTCGCCTCCCCCGTCAGGTGAACCTCCGGAGCACTCGTTACCGCAGTCAAGTGAACCTCCAGACCACTCACCTCCCCAGTCAGGTGAACCTACAGGCCACTCGTTACCACAGTCAAGCGGTAATGACTAATACCAATAACTGTACACATGTAAGAGATTAGTAGCAGAAATAATTTTTCAACTCTTCACGTTAGCGCCAAATGTGTACGACTTTGAAATCATAACGGAGCCACCAAATGAGGCTGCTACTAACGTTCAGGAATTTGTGATTGACTTGGCCCCAGACTCTAATTTAACAGCAACAACGCGTAAATAAAGTTATATCTTCAACTATATGATAATCTCAGGAGAAACAACAATTATTTTAACTATGTTTCAATTAGCCCCAGTCACCACTCTCCAGTCCTTTAAGGATGCAGTTGTGGCCGAAGCAGTGCATCTGCCACCTGAACCACGTAACTGAGCAATGCTTTGAAAAAGCTAAAGCTTTAATAAAATGTTGATATGTAAAATTATTTTTTTCAACAATCAGCGGAGACACCAATCGATGATTTGGACTTAATGAGGGAAATAAACGAAATAATTCAAATGGTTGATGCATCCGATACCAAAGAGGTAGCATCCCCAGCGTGGTCGGCTTTCAGTTCGAATCCGTTCAAGGCTACCCCAAAATCGCAAGTCAGTGAGGACGCAAGATACGCCATACCAACCAGTTTACGCTTCCCTAGCGAACGTGGTATGCTAATCGTAGTTAACTAAGATCATGAAAATATGAAAGGGAGATATATGCAATAATTTTTACTTCATACAGACCCTTCCCCCAACTTAGCTACTGGAAACGAACAAGTCGTGTATGTTGAGCCAAGCGATATTCATGAAGAAATGGAAAGTCAGTAACACACTCATCGTTAATATTACTAGGGGTATTTTAATTTTCTACTAATGTCACGCATATTTAACACAAGATTTCCAACCAACTGAGGAAGAAACGGAGAAGGATCTTTTGCTGGAATCTCCAAAGGTTGATGTAAAGTTGAATGAGACAGGTAAATGTGAATAATTACGGATTCATGGTCTTTCACGCAAAAAGTGTTATATGATCACTAACAATTATTTCTCCATACCAGACACATCACCACCACCATCATCAGTGAAATACTCCCCTGAAGTTGTCCATTCCCAACAACCTACACACCCCTTTTTTTACTTCGATGAGCAAGACGTGGAGTCCACTTGCCCAGGTTTTCATGATTACTCCATCCTATGCGTTGCAAAGTCTACCAGAAAAATAATTGCTGCATCTCCATTCTTTAGATCCTACGCCATTGGAACCAGCTTTCAGATTCGGATTCATAGGAAATGAATCACAAGATTATTACGAACAGGAAATTATTTCTCGAGCAGCAAAACAAGCATGCGATATCGATCGCACTATAGAAAACCTGAGGCTAATTACCGACCCAGAATTTGGAAGAGAACCGGGAGACAAATACGTTAACGTAGGAGTTATAGTGTACATGACTAAGCAACATCATTCCGTTGTTGATGTTGCAAACATTCTTGGTCGGGCTAAGGGGATATCAAGTGAAAAGGAGAAATTATTGTTTGAGAATATAAATAGAGAAGATCTACGGCGGAGGGGGGTGCTTAGGTCACAGATGGACTCGGAGGTATCAACACTAGCAGCCTCTCTCAGCGTCATTCATCACTGTTCTGAAGTAAAAACATTCGTCGATGAACGTGGGCAAGTCATTAGGGACCATTTCAGAAACCTCCAGCAAACAGCATCCGGACAGCGTTCGAAACAACCGAAACGCTTTAATCTTTTCATCATCTTCTTTGGATACATTTATGTGGACGAGTACATCCTCTTGCCAGAGGATGAAGAGTTCAGCAGCTACTTCGAAGTTATGAACACTACATTTGGAAATCGGGAGGGCATCCCACAATACGTTGTGCCTTTCACAATATGGTGCAACAATAGGGGGAATATGAGACCATGGAGTTGGAGTGAAAAAATAATTGCGTCGATTGCATTTCATCCAACTCCTCTTGGTACAAGATCAACAGTTTTGGAATCAATACACAATCTTGAGGGTCTGTTGAAGTCGTACCTGAACACACATGACAAAAATCATGATCCGAGGCACACATTCTGTGAGATGGGAAAACTGGCGACTAGTCATAATGCGGCTTCACAAATGTGTATGAAATTATTTCTAAGCTCAAAAAATAATCCTGAACATAAAACCATAGTAAATAATTGCCGAAAAAATAATTGCCTTGTATAGTAACATGCCTGACTCTAAACGATGACGAGCCATTGCTTAGACCTTCCGTTACGATGACAGGAAGTTTACTACTACGGGTGTTCGTGAACATATCCATACTGAAGGAACGTGAGTCTGAGGTGCCTAAAAAAAATTGGGGTCTGGGACTGCATATTTTAACCTCATATGACACGAGCTACAACGAACACGCGCCACAACTCACCGAACTTGTTATGGAACATTTCCGCGTGTTGGGATGTAAAGAATTCTGCACGCCGATTGTTCCACGTAACAGGAAGGAGCTGAATAGAATAATTTTGGACTTTGTGGAGAAAGCAAAAGAAGAAGGAGTGGAACAAGTTGCAATAGCCTTTACCTCACCAGATGGGGATTCAAACTGTGTGCAATTGGGAGTGATGGGGGAAAAATTCCTTATGCAGTATGCCTGGTTGATGACAGAACTGGTTAATGGAATTCCAAAGCTAAACCGAGTGATCAGATTCCATAATCATGGATGCGGCAGTATACAACCAGCTACTGTGCATGTTGGAAATACAAAGGAGTGTGAAGTCAAAGTCGTCAAAAACGACGCAAAGTCATGCTTCTTAAGGTACTTAGTTTGACAAAGAAATTATTTTTGTTAAACATGATTTGAATGATTACTTAGGTTTGAAATGGAAATGGGAATGAGTAAAATTATTTTTTGGTACTAGCCTTTGTCAGCCCGGGGAATTTCTAGGTAACTTCACAGATAAAGGCAGCAAAAAACTATACGCGTGCGCCTATGTGCCAGTAGTGCAAAAATTGATGGAGAAGTATACCCCATTTCCGAAGCACGGGTATTGTCGAAATGATCAAGTAGAAAAGTTCTTTCAGCTGGTGGAGCATGAATCAAGAAACTCTGAAATCGACCAGACCCATATCGAGAATGCATGGGAGGAAGACGAGGAAAACATTTATGCAGTGAGGAACAAGTTTCAAAATCGTCCGTCAATTACGTGGAGTTTGGACAAAATTTATCCGACCACCCCCAAGAATGTTGAAGCGAAACCAAAGCCAAGAATCCCAACTGAATCAGCAAAGAAAAATCCAAAGCAGAAATTATTTTTCGAATCACCGGTGAAAGCTCCTCCAGCTAAACAGGTTGTAGAAAAGAAGGAACTTGCAGATTACTCCTTGAAGGGCGACAGCAGCAAACAGAAGAGTGAAGTTCTCACGGATTTTAAATCACCATCTCCCCGAGGACCTCCACAAACACGAATAGAAAGTCCTCGTCCACATACCGTAGCCTTACCAAGCCCTGCGGAGAAGAAACGCGTTTCGCAAGCTACAGAGGGGCAAAATGATACAGCTACGCTAAACGTGCCCTTTGAGAGTAAAGAAGTGAAGAAGAAATTATTTTCACCCGAGACCCGACCTACATCAGCCCCACCAATGATGCAACTGACGCCTAAGCATATTTCACCACTTGCGCTGAGTGATAGTCCGTCCCCAGAAAAAAGCCCAGAGGAATTGCGTCGACTGAAAATAATTGATGGACTTGTCAAAAAAATTAAGGACATACGTTACGAGGGGTCAGCGCTTCAATTCATCGAGCAAACTAATATCGTGAAAGTTGTAGATGAGCTGGTAATTGCCGTACTCCATCAACTAATGCTTTCAAAGAAATAATTTTCTCCTCTACCTAGTTTGCATTAATCCATTAACTATCACGCAGATGAAAACAATCAAGGATGATGACAAGATAGGAAACACAACAGGCCGAGCAATTAAGTCACTGCAGGGTACAAATTGGGTTACCGACGACGTAAGAAGTTTGAATTATTTCTTCCTGCATGCATGTTTCGTCATGGACTACAAGAAAATTCTTTCACAGGTTATAAACTCCTACTTACGTCTGATCGTGAAACGAAATAGTGAGAGAAAGGAAATGAAAAAAATAATCGCATTTGACACGCTCTTGAGTCCATTCCTACTTTCGAAGGAGGAATGGTGTCCCTCAAAGAACTTGGATGCTTTAATCAAGCGAAAAATAGTATGAGTACAATTTAGCAATGCTTAGTACAGAAAAAACGCTAGTTTTTAAACATAAAGTTATTTTTGTAGAAAAATACGTACAGACCAAAGTCCTTGTCCGTTTTCCCAATACACGAGCGGAATAACCACTGGAAACTCGTGTTCTATGATTTCGATGAGAACCAGCTGTGTCAATTGGATTCACTCGGTCATGTGAATGAAAAGTTGAATGAGGTGATTTTAGAAAACGTGAATGATATAGTCAAGTAAGTATTTAAAATTATTGCATTTCCATTCATCTTTTTAGAACATTATGAACCTGCTTGGCTACGGAACAAAGTTTTTGGATGATGACGCTGAGAAGACAAAGGCTAAGGAATTCATAAGAAAAGTCACGATAGATAAGGAAATTGAATCCTTCAAACAAGAGAACAATAGCGATTGCGGGATTTTTACTTCCCAAAATCTCGAAATGATCGCAAGAGGGATGGGTCCACTAGCACAGCAAAAGAATATGCGCAACTATAGGTACCTAATGGCGCAAGAGTTGATTGTGGGTCGTTTGCTTGAACGATGAGAAATCTTCATATTCTATTAAGTCATTGATGGTCCGCATACTGTAGTGAATGAAAGCAATAAATTATTTTCACATTTGAAATAAATGCACATGTAAATATCGCAACCTTTCATTTTGTCAATAGAGCAGGCAATTATTTCTACAATTTCTCCTTCTGATAAAGAATTTTCGGATTGTGTTAATAAGCAATAGTATTTATGCATCATTCTTGCAAAATAAAAAAACATAGTTGCTGCAGTTAGTATCCTCTCTCACGTTACTATAATTTTTCTCAATTTCCCCCTGACGTACTAAAGAAGGTTTGTCTGCGTAACCATTTCATTATCAGCAACTAGTTTTTCCTTTTCGCATCACACTACAACCATGCTTCATTTATTACCACCTCGCAGTAGCCTTTAGCACTCCTGAAAACGTATGTAGTTTTTCAGGTTGCACCATGTCTGTAACTGACTTGTAGAATTTGCCGCGTAATACAAACTTGTTTTTCCCTGTGCATGACCCGAGTTGAAATTATTTAATTTTCATGATTGATACAATAATTTTAGTTTTTCAACTATCAAGTACAAGTTAGGAAAATGACAGCGGAAAATAATTTAGTGACAGGTGGAAATCCATTTGATCCTTCAGAGGACGCACCAACTCAGGTGTCAGAACAATTTCGCTTATCTCAGATCCGTCAGTGGATTCATCAGTTACTTCGAATCTTTAATTTTGGTGAAAGTTTTGTCGAAAACATCAAAATTTGTGTGGAAGGAATGGTGGGTTACGAACAAATATATAGCAATTATTCTTCACAACTTATTATGCCAGATTATTTTTATTTTGTTTGTGTACTGCTTAGAAACTTCGACTACGTGAGAACGACAACCTGGGACTAATCAATGGGCGAGATCTTATATCCTTCCTTCCTGATCAAGCTCTAACAGAGAACGTAAATGGAATTATTTAATTCAACCTTTTATGGAAAACATGTACGAAAAAATTGGCAATTGAACAATTATTTTCGATCTTTTTTATTAGGCAATTAAGCAGTACCTGTATCTGATTAAGGAGCGTAGTGAAATTAACCCTGGATTCCGAGAAGTTGTTATCATACCGTTTTCCCTCACCTGCTTACTGACAACCATCGATTTTCAAACCTCTTCGGATTTGGATGACATTTTAAGACCTCAAATGGTTATATTTAGCTCATGGAAATAATTGTCTTCTCTCATATCCATATCGCATTATGTGAATATCTGAAATTATTGCTTGTTTGCAGTCTTCCGTTCTTCTCCCTGGAACCCTAACTTTGTTTCCCGTCCGTGAACCGGACACAGGTGCCTACTACCTGGTTACCTACGATGTCGATTCTAATCAAGTGTCAGAGTACGTTGTGATTGATCAGGGTCATGCTCGAGTGAGAGAGGTAAATAATTGATCTAATGCAGTGCATTACTACACTTGGATACAACCACTTTATAGAAAAGGTAAGGTAAAGCATTAAAAATAATTTATTGCTTACAGAACGTTAAAAAGCTGTTGCAGTATGGCTCCCAACTCGCTCACAACGACTCAATGGGAAGTGAAAGCCCAAATTGGGAAAGAACAAGAATCGTCGAAGTGTCATGCGAGTATAAGCATTATCTCATCGTTGACTCTGCGGTCCTCATGCTCCAAAACGCCGAGATGCTGTCCCGAGACGTGCCTCCTCTTGCTAACCCGTCACGTCTTATCAGATATCGTTATACGATGATTCATGAAATTTTTAAGCAACAATTAATGATACGATACGATTAGGAAAATTATTGTGGTTCAGCCTCTACATGTTAGTGGGTCTCTCGGAGGAGGGAAGTTTTTATTATTATGTCGATTTTTGCTTTAAGATTTTTCTTTTTCATTGCTGCGTATTGTGAAGCGGAATATGTAATAATGTTTTTGGAGTAATAATTGCTAAATTATTTCTTGTTCCGCATTTTTATACGCAATAAAGTAGTAACAGTCAAACCATAATAACTGAGGTGTAAGGAATTCAGTGTTGTAGTAGCATAGGATCAATGAAAAATAATTACTCATTTTCTTGATAACTACATACTGTAAGTATGGTATCAGGTTAATGTACCATAACTGCGGAGTTGGGGGATGTTGAGGTGAATACGTTTGAAGGAGAGCAACCTCAATCTACTTTGGTCCTTCAATGTTTACGTCTGATTACTGATGAGCAAGTCATTTCCATTTCTAGATGAAAATATGGTTAAAGAGAGAATGTTAGCTACTCGCAATGTACTCGCATTTTCATTTTCATGAATTATGTTAGACGGAGGATAAATGAGCATATGGAAATGAAATTATTTTTGATCCAGACACATGCATATCAACCAACCACCCGTATTCCGTTATCATTGAGGGAAAAAGTGAGTGGAAACTGCTACATGATTATTTGAACCGATCTGACGTTTGGGTACCTTGCATATGGACGCTGGAATAATGATGTTGCATGGACAAATGAGACTAATCAATGGACTTCATGATGACATACACGCGGAAAATGTGATGCTTAGTCGTTGTTTGTCGCAAAGTTATGGAGAAAGCAATCATCACTATACATTATACCATCAGCAATGGTAGAAATAGTTTTCATAAAGCTAAATTTTTCCCGAAAAATGTACAAGTAAAAATGAACCAATTAGTAATTAATGAATAACAATTATTTCCAAACCTACAGTTAATATAATTATTTCTTCTAAAGCAAAACAACTTATTTAAAACACAAGTCAATACATAAAACCGTCTTAATATCTAGTCATTTACAACTACAACGAGTTAGGCATTAATTGATTGAGGCATAAGAATTAAAATGGTAATATTCGAATTAATGAAGAACAATAATTTCATTTCAATGTACAAAGTCTCTAATAATTTGTCATTGTTCAGACCACGCACAACTTGTTCTCACTACTCAGGTACACTGCATACGCCTCCTTCTTGAATATCAAACGAGGCAGGTCGGTGATTAGGCAAATTCGGGGAAGCTGTAATTTCGCAGTAACGAAAGCGAAGAATACTGTCTTTATGGAGCTTCAGACTAAGAGAAATTATTTAAATTAACAACTGCATTTATTTGTCATAATAACCACATAAGCTGCATTATTTTTACCGGGTAGAAGAAAGTACTTCCAGTACGCTGCCACCAAAGGGCTTCATTCCTTCCCCTGATTCATAGTTTGACCTTGGATTGATTGTTACCCCGTTGGTAACAACTACAGCTGTCTGAAACTAAGGAAAAGGGAAATGAAATAATTGTTCGCTTTTGAATATTTTCCACCATAACTTTTACTTACTTTCTCCGCATAAAACTGAACTCTACAGTAAACCGCATTCATTTTCGAGGTTCGCTCATTAACGTGCTCCAGTCCAGGATACTCCAGCCGGAACAGGTTAGTTGTCCCGTCCAAGATTATTAAAGGAACCCTGGTCAATGAAATAGCTATGTTAACACCAAAAAGGATGAACAATTATTTTTATTCATGGCACAAATTGCAACACACCATTTCTTGTCAATAATTTTCTCCAGTTCCATGACGGCTTTAAGCAACTGCTGAGTGGTGTAAATCCTGCAGTAAAGAATGCGATCCATAACTGAAGCTGGATCCAAGTTAAAACGCTTGGAAATCGCTGCGATGCGTTCAGATCTGAATTTACCGTCCCCATCCACAAATATTACACCATCGGGAGACTCGGAGTTGTACGTCTACGAAAAGAGTTTAAAGATGTCAAACTAATAATTTTGTAAGCAAGCAATTATTTTATACTTTGAGATATATTTCATTAGCACCTGAGCAGACACAGCCAAAGTGAAAGACAACGGGCAGCCACATGATATCTTACGAGCGCGTGTCTGTTGCGTTAGGACGATGTGCGCATTTTGGAAAGTCGCACAAGGAAGTTTGCCTTTGCACAGCACCTATGAAATTATTTAATTGGTTTTAGTTAAAAGTCGTATTTTTTCGAATGCAGTAGAAACTGTTTCACTTACAATTATTTCATCAACCATTTCCCCATTATCTCGACAAATTTCAAGTAGCTTCTTCCGAGGAGCCAAGATCACGCGTTGTGCGCTGAAGTAGAAATTTCTTCGCAACTCCGTGATGATATCATCTGGAATTACCCCTTTCTATAATTTAAATTTAATAAGCCGTCAGATGAGTAGGTATGGAAAACGATAAATAATTTCTGATGTTACCAAAATCGGCTGGACGGGAACCTCAGCAGTGCTGGTGGTATTCATGATGATAATTGTTTGAAGTCAAACTCTTCACAATTTGGCATCTACGAAACTAGTTGAAGAAATTATTTTGTCCTGAAAGTCCCATATGATGGTCTTAAAATTTTTTACTGGAGTTGTTTGTGTATGAACACCTACACGAATACGTGTTCAAACAGGAATGTTGAGATGCTGGGTATCAGTATGCTTCATTTGTAAGACATAGATTCCATTTTCACCTACTACTTCCAAAACAGACCGTTCCTCGTAGGACGCTCCAAGCAGTGTTTTTCTATGGATTAAAAAGATCTTGGTTTGTGTATTTCTTTCCGATACAGGTGACGATGTAAAGTGTTTCTTACATTTCGTTTCGAAATATGATAGTTGTACGTGAGATTCTAACACTAATGCTAATGATAAGCTGGAATGACAGCTGGAGGTAACGTGATTAAACTTTGAAGGGATTGGTTAGCTAGAATTCGATTAGGAAAATTATTTCTTTTACCAACAAAATTAATTTGAATTAAAATAATTTAATTCGACCAGATGTACATGGTTAAATCCGATCTTGTTTTACAGTTAATCGTTAAATGCATTCCGCATAAGATAAGTGAACGTAGATCTCTCGTTTTGTATGAAATTAACACAAATGGACGCATTCAGTCAACGTTTACATGAGGAAGGATTTAAAATTATTGTTGTCAAGGGCGATGGGTAAGTTGGAGTAATTAGCACGTGTTATTGGAATTGATTGTTAGGACTAATTCACTGTTTTAATACATTTTTGTAGGAATTGCTTTTTCAACGCTTTATCTCTCGAGTTATTTGGAACGGAGGGACGATCAAGTGAATTACGGGTGCGAGTTGCAGATGAATTGGTGCGCAATCCCTCCCGATACGAAGTATCGCTTGAACCTAATGAAACAATCAGTCAGAGAGGTATTCCTAGTTTTAAGCGAAATGAAAATAATTTTTCCCAAGTTGCTTTGTCAATAAATTGAGGCAAATGTTACATATTGTAGCAACTGCTGTTCGAACGGATGGAGTATGGGCGTCACAGACCGAAATATTAGCTGCTGCAAATGGATTGGGAATTAATCTAATCCTCTTTGAACCAAACCCGTTTCGAAGGACTGCTTATCCGCAAGACGAACATTATTTTCGAAGCATCTACATGTCATTTCATAACAACAACCATTTCAACCTGCTACGACGGATTAATAGTGTCGTCAAGGAAGCTCGACAAGGAAAGGTGATATGATTAAATTACTAATAGAATACTTTCGCGGTTTGTTGAAGAATGAGAGATTTCTAAAATTATTTTATATCACCTTTATAGAAAACCGATCATCCCTCGGCACTAAATACGACGGCAATTATTTTGCAAGACGATAAGTTGTCGCAACGACCAACTGTAATGCTCAAAAGGTTGTCAGATGATTGCATCTTGAAGTACGTAGGCAGTCGATGTTATGCGAGCAATTATTTTAACGTTCGACATCAGAGTGATTGTGAAGTACAAGAGTACCATCACCTTTCAGAGGAAAGAAAGAAAGTAACAGAAAGGCCTGGAACAGCGTTTATAGGAAACAAATTTTATCAACATGGACGTTTTCGAGCCAACGTATTTATATACGTCCACAATTCTGTAGCTAAGACCACGCTACCGGAAAGTATCCAAGCATCTGCTGAGAAAAACACACCTGTGTTTTACCAGGTCATAAATTCAGGGGAACGCCTAAGCCAAGCAGGAGACAAAGAGTTTCACTCGGAATTCAACATTTTTGTCGGAAAAGTTGCTGTCCCGTTCGACACTTACTTGTTTAATCCACAACTATGGAGAGCTCAATTAATGGTAAAAGCGCTTGCGACTTGAAATTTAGCGTACAAAAAATAATTTTTGGCTGGTAAATCTGTTTTAGATCCCACACCTTGTTTTTTCAACGCTTGGATTGAAATGGAACGGAGTCTTCTTCCACATTCTCACTCTGCGTACCACGTGGGGACGTGTACCTCAAATTATCAAGAATGTGTGGAAATCCATACGATCAACGATGACGAAGGATTTAGAAGAAATTATTCACAACCCCGGCTCATTTATGTGTTTCCAATGCTCTGACACGTGCAGATTTGCTAAAAAACCATGGCATCTATCTTTGGCAGACTTTGTGCATATAAAGTCCCACGCGAAAGAAAATAATTGCTTCCTCACCAGGTACATAATGATCAAGAGATATGCACAACCAAATTTTTGTTTAGAAAAAATTCTACTATTATGCTCTTCTGTTTCTTATAGGTACTTTTTCTTCGATGGTCCAAGCAAAAATGCGGCTGCAATCAGTTTGGTCTTATCACGGATTCATAATTCTATGGAGGAATATCAAGTGGATGAAGCTTTACGTGAAATAATTGCTGCTTTTGACGATTATTCAAGTATTGTCAACAAGCGTGACCACATGTCATATTTACTTCTATTCATGGATGGCCCAACCATGATAAATCACCGCACGTCTACTGCTGACACTATCTTGGAGGACGAATCTGTCTTAAAGTTATTGTATGCTGGAAGCGCAAAGAAGGCAAAAATCTCTCGCGATCATCTAATGAGCAGGAAGTTTCTAGCAAAATTATTGTCAAAAAGTACAAGAGTGTTTATTTTGAGACAAGAAGTGTTTGAATCTCAATTACTTGCAAGAAAGGACGAGGGTTTAGTTATTGTGAGTGCTACAATGCATTAATATTAACATTAACCTGCACATGTTCGGGACGTAAGCTTAAAAATTATTTTTTTACAGGAAATCCTCAAGACGATAGTTTGGTCCCATGTTCAACGGAAGAGACAGCTACCTTTTGGCTTGATAAACATCAACTCAGAATTACTTTCCATAAATGATTCAGATAAAACGTCCAAATCACAAGTTGTCAACTATAGCAAATCCAATATTCCAATTTTTACCACTGCTGCAATGGATGATGGAAGAAAATGCAGAAATTCCAATTTGACTGGAAATTATCGACTCGAGAAGGAAATTGGAATGGATTTGTCAATTTTTCCTGATTTTGATGAAGTTGCCAAGTCTTGGTCAGAAACAATGACTCGTAATCGTAATTTTATTTGGTATACCAAAAAAATGAACAGATTTCCTTCCTAAAAGTTTGAATAGGTACTTAGGTTGACTAAATTATTGTACAATATAATGTTTGCACTGAGAATATATATCTTATTTAATTATAAGCGTGTTTAATTCAAATACTTATTTTCAATACAAATTAAGAAATTATTGTACAATCTCACAACGCAATTTCCAGTACAACTTTCCCTTCATTAAAATAAGCAATGGTATTACAAACAAATGTAATCAATTACTTTCCAATAATACGTGAATTGATATATTAAAATATTGATAATTGATTCACTGCCGAAACTTTATTTATGAGCATGTTGTATGTGAAAATTAAATAGAAACCTATCCTGAAATAATTTCCCACAAACCTCGCACATCATATCCATCCCTACAATTCATTAAAAACATAGTTAGTGTCGTATTAAGATAATTCTTTAGAAGCAAATGAGGAAATTATTTTTTAATTACCATGAGTTTGTTGTTGTATATCTTTTGCTTCATCTAAATGAGCTATAAGCAAATGCTCCACCAGTTGTCCTGTTTTTTCCATGGTCAAATCACATAAAGGACAATCCAGTTTTGAGGTAACAGCAACTGATTGAGTGTGGGTGCCTGCACAATGAGAAAGTAATATAAAAGCGTCGAAAATATAAGTAAACGATGGATCAAAGTAGCGAACCCTAAATAAACACTAAAGGTTTTCGATATCACTATTACCGTGTTGAAGTTTGCAGTGTGAATACAAGCGGTATCTGGTCCCAAATTTCGCAGTACATATTTTGCATTTTTGGGGGAAACAATTAAAGTGCGACGTTAGTATGTGCTCATGCACATTACGGGGGTTAAAGGTAGCATATCGATGACATATCGGGCAACTTCTTTTGGCAAACTCTTCGCAATCTATAAAATAATTTTATTTTTTCAATCATTATTAGTTTATGCAAACATTGAAGTGTCAAGCTGCTTTTTATTGACAAAAACCTTTTCGTTGTCGAGGTCTGTCGTTAATTTTTTTGATCTCTATCATTTTCAATTCTGCAGTCTCTATAATAAATGTTTAAATGAAAGGGTTAGAAATAATTGTAAAACTATTGTTATGTATAATATATATATTGACACATCTAGTGTTTTCCTTACCATTTATTTCTACTTGATGATATCTATCAATATGTTTGATCAAATTTGCTGACGTCTTGATTTTCAATTTGCAAAGCGGACAATCATAATTTTCATCACTACTAGAGTCAATTTCGATCACCTGGTGTACAGATCTTCGATGGTTGACTCGAAACCGTAGCATACAGAAGAAAGCGTCGCACTCATTGCATTTGAAGGGTTTGTAGTTCAGGTGCTCCTCTAAGTAATGTCTCAGCATTGTCACGTGACAGACCTTGGAAATTGAGTACAAGCAATACTTGCAGTTGTACCTTCCTTTCGCCAAAGTCTTCGCAGTCTCTGAAGAAAAAAAATAATTTTCGTTTGATTTTATTGCATTAGTCCATCCTTTTTAACTTTTAAACCCCAAGCCAGAAATCTAATTACATAATCTAATTAATCTCGCAACTTACTAGGCTTAAAACTAGAGTGCTTAATGTAAATGTGCTGCAATAATAATGATAGTTCGCTTCTTTCTTCATTACATACGCCACAACGGTATTCATTCACCCTTTGCGCTGCGGTACCTAAAAAAATTATTTTATAACTAATAAATTATTACACAAGAGTAATTTAAAACTTCCATGTAGCATTACAAAGTAGTGCCTACCGTGGATTTTTTTCATATGATCATTCAAGCTCAAGAATGTTGCAAATTTTTTATTGCATTCAGTACACTGGTGTGGACAAAATCCAAAGTGCCTTAGATTTATATGCCGGATCAAACTATTGAATATTCGCATCGACATCAGCTTTGGACAATAAAGGCACTGCATTTTGGCTTGAGGTCCTGCACCTAGGTTTAACTGCACAACTCGATGAATAGAGGTTCCAGGAACTTTGAAAAAATTATTTATGGTTTATTAATATTATGGTACACTCACTCATGCCATCTCTGAATAATGAAATTATTTGTTAATTTCTGTGTTTTAAGTACCTGTTAATTTGTTTGTTCCGTGCTCATTGATGATATGCAGGTAAAGGTCCAGAGCGTTTTTAAACACAATTTTACAAACTGGGCACGTTGTAAAATTATCCCAGTTAATATTGAAATTCAACCCATCTGTAG
Source organism: Tyrannoseira gladiata (assembly GCA_027744355.1). Lineage (NCBI taxonomy): Eukaryota > Metazoa > Arthropoda > Collembola > Entomobryomorpha > Entomobryidae > Tyrannoseira > Tyrannoseira gladiata. The sequence continues at coordinate 577 of JAHZNH010001994.1, read as the reverse complement.
AAAAAAATAATTTTCATCTTTCTTTTCAAATCAATACTTTATGTCAAAGGATATTAATATTTTGTGATAAAGGAAATTATTACTTTGATTACCATGTTTTAACAAATGCCTTTTAAATCCAACTTTTGAAGTAAACTCGATATTGCAATAATCACATGTAAACGGAAAGTAACTCAAGTGAGCTTCGTACATGTGAGTTATTAACTTCTCAATTCCAACTAGGGAAAGATAAGGACAAGCGATTTCACAAAAAGCACATGGTGCTGATTCACTTAGATCAGCCTCTGTCACTAAGTAGTTTGGTAATTTGGCCTTGGAAAACATCACTAATGTAGATTGGAAAACAACACTAATGTAGAATGGAATGGTTAAAGTTACTAACGTCAATTGAGCTATAATTATTTTTAAAGGCAATAGAACAAAGACTGTAAACAATAATTTTGTTGTCTCACTCTGCTGAATACATACCCAAATGGAATACAAACGAGAGATCAAGAATCCCGCGTAGTTGACAAAGACAGAGGGTGGAATGTGCTGCTACAGAGAAGACACCTATGCAAAGTAAAACCTTACTTAC
>JAHZNH010001993.1:0-10716 GCA_027744355.1 Tyrannoseira gladiata | reverse complement strand
TGTCTTCTTCTCTTACCGCTCAATGATACGTTGCACGCACCGCACGAATTTTTATAATGCGTGCCAGGTTAAAATACACTTTACCGGTTGCGGGTCTGCTTCCACTGTATGCCCCAGCCAAGTCATTAAGGCTAGGACGTAACAAAGATCAGACCTGGCCTGGCCAGGCCAGGCCAGACCAGACCAGCAACCACAGCATCTATTTTCACCGTTTCCGAGACGCATTGCATGCTCTATAATTATGAGCGTTTTGTTTTGCAGAGTCTCGCTGTAGTGGCATACTTTTCTTACTTGTGTGCAGTGGTGATGTATTTAATGATACGAAGTAGTATTTTCACTCTCTCAACTCTCCCTGAATGAAAGATTTACACTACCTTGGAGAAGGAGACAGGGGGAGAAGTAGACTTTGAATCAAAAATTAAAATTGAGGGAGGGAGAAGGAGAGCCCATATGAAAATAAATGAATGAAGGAAACAAGAGCCATGCCATGTCGGCTGCTAAGGTACGTTTGGGGAGTTGTACGTATGCAAATTTTGGATTTATTTTGAAAGTTTAACGCTTCCTTCATGATGTTTTTCCGAGGAGGTCCAGGTTCAAAAACCAGCTTATTTCTTTGTGCATATGGGCTACCCACCACGTAGTGGTAATGATTATGTGAAGAAAATCCTCTGGAAAATAAACACAAAAGGCAAAAGCTAGTAGTAGTAGTTGTAGTAGTAATAGTAGCCACCCTATTTTTTCCTGGTGAGAATTGTTGGACGAGAGAAGAAGAAAGTGAAACTAGACGAGGAAAACAAGTTAACTCTCCGTGGTCCCTGATGGAAGCACTTTGGTCATTCATATTATGCTATGAAAGAAGATGAAATTCATGAGAAGAAACTTCCACGGAAAAGAATACGCTGGTCCGTTCTGCGTGGTAGAAATTGAATTTGGACGAGTGAGTAGGCTCATCATAAATTTTAACGCAATATGAAACTGCTTTTTAATGAATACACGCCAGTTCACCTGTCTGCTCTCTACTCCTGGTCTAATTTGAAGATGAACTTTTTCCCGTTGCTTATGAATACTAGTTTACTCCACACCATTTCAAATGTGCAATGCCTTAGCAGAGTAGGAAAAAGCGTTTTTTGATTACAGGTCAACGTTACCATTCTATCTCATCAATCACTTCAAAATGTACTACTGAGTCTCTGATCCCTGGACTAGGAGCACCACCAGCAGCAGCGGTGGTAGTACAAGTCCATCAATAGTATTTCACGAGGAAAACCACTTGTCATAAGAGAGTTGACATTTAAAAAACACAAGTTTATTTTTTTGTTTGTCATGGGACATATTCCATTGCATCATAATAAGTGGTGGGGTAACAGCAGTTTGGGGGCACTATCTGCATCCATCACATCATGCATTGTTTCCTAACTACTTTCCATTTTTTCTGAGGATGATGATGCTCTTCCAGAGGCATCCTCAAAACTTTGCTTCCCAATTTTCCTAACAAGTTTAGTTCAAGCTTCAACTTTCAGTTTTACATGTTATTCTATGCTTGTAACAATTGCTAACAGGACGCGGTGAGCCTTTTCCATTAAGTAAAAAATAAACAAACAGTCTTCAACTTTCTCTGTCACGGAGTAAACTTTTTTCCTCTGTGTGAAAATGTGGAGGAAGGGTACAAAAAAATGAATCTATCTCTCCACAGCTTCCCCATTTTTCGTTGGTGTGAATACAGTGTGGTCCGTTGTGAATTGAAAACTTTTTTCCTTGGATTAAACTATCCAACCGGGCATTAGCTGGAAATTGGGGGCATACAAAACATCTCACGAAAATACTCAACCTTTGCATCCATCCATATACTGGAGCGCGCGCGGTAACCTCTGAGGTAGATGAAAAACCCTGAACCATGAAGTGTGTCCTCTACATCTTCCCTTTTTATAGCTTCCTCTTTCCACTACCACCATGTGGATACCTCAGAGTTTAACCGGAAGTTTCACTTTCCACGTCCCTACTTTTCCGTTTCGCCATAGAAAAAAAATCTATCCGTATCGTCAGTGTGTTGCTCACAACTTGGAATAATTGGATCGTCATGTTAATGTCCTCGTTTCTATGAACTCTATGATTTCATTGAGATTTTACTCTGGATACGAATAAATAACCATTTATGATTTTTTAAATGGGACATTAGAGAGATTTTGGTGTGACCCGGAAAAAAACCATTGCTCCCGAACTTTGTGAGGCTGTTTTGTTTTAACAGGGAGACTGCACTACCTACCTACCACATATGAACACTATCCTCATGGCGTATACCTAATGTAACTACGACTGGATTTGTGTCCACCTTCAGGTGCAATGATGTTGGCATTGGATTGGTGTTCAACTGACTGACACGCCATTTCCCCTCCGACCACCCGCCTCTACGACCAGAGTTTGTTCCCCAGTGACATATAAAAAATCAGTTCAGGACGATCATCAACGTGTGGCATATTTACGGTCGTATCAAACTTTATCCGTAAAAAAGTGGATATGGTCGATTTACAAGTTCACTTTGTAAAGCGGAGAATAACCCAACTCGAATCTCTTCTTTATCACTTTTCTTTTTTCACCTCATGATTTTTTAAACTGTAGGTTGGGTTTCTCCGAAAAAAAAAATTGGTTGAGATGGGGAATATCCATATTAAAATCTCGTTTCAACTTAGCCCCACTCTTTGTATTATGAGTAGTGAGTCCGTAATAATAAAATTTTTAGTGGCCCTATTCCTCAGAGTTAGGATGATGCTCTCTACTTACCTACGCAGCTACCCGAGAGGGTAAAATCAATACGATACGAGAAACTCAATTATTCGCAATTTTTCATTCCACTGACTTTGAATGATTGCACCTTTTCCAATTCAAGGATCACAATTTATGTAATAATACGGCTCGCACATTTCCGCCGAAAGCATCCTTGGAATGAGCAGCGAGTGCAATTTTTTTAAGCTCCGCATTTTATGTGCATATTTATTGCTATAAATTTTATTCCATGTTTCGCTGGTGGGCACCACACCACCGCCGTCTCAATGAGGATACACGAATCTATATCACAAAAAAATGATACTTAGTTCCTGCTCACTTGCTGCACTTCTTCGTATACATCACAACGGCATGCTGAACCGATATTTGTCGTTTTATTGCAGACAGATAAATGGATGGATGTATGTATGCACATCACAACATCATAATGCAGTTGGTTGGTTCGGATTGGGGAAAATTTAAGATATGCATCAATCTTGGCAATGACCTGGATTTCTATTTGCGTACAGTTCCTTTTTACGCTCCTTTTCATTCAATTTTTTCCTAATGGCAGGAGTGGCAGTAGCGTCTCTCACGATGCTGCTCCGAGTTATGTTGCTTCATGCAGTTCAGTAAGCATCTTCTTGATTCCCTGACAAGTGAAATAAATTATGCGTTCCCTCTCAAAAGAGTTCTGAAACTTTTCTAGTGTTTCCGATCTCCGAGTTATTGATTGCATTTGCCTGAACCAATTGAAATTTTCTGATTTAGAAATGCTCGAGTTTCACTCGTTCCAAACTAAAGTCTAGGATATGCTTCCCTTTAAAAAAAGCAATTGTTCCTGAGGATAAACTTCAGATGATGATACTTTGAAAAACGCGTACATTTCTTTGAAGATACATCCACTCAATTCAATTTATTCTTGGGGAAGTAATTCATGCTTGAGGAAAGTGAGCTAATACTTCAGCTTTTGACTACAGCTTCTCGATCATCATACCAAGAAAATGTAAAATGGCTTGATTTTTCACAATCCAGTAAGAACTACCCCTTTTCCCCATCATCTCCTTTCTTTCTTGGTATTCTTCTCTTACTTTAATTACAGATTTTTATAATCTTATCTCGAAATGACTGAAGGAGGGGCACTTCGTGGGGCAACTTTATCATCATTTGGCACACAAAACAAGTTGATTCCCATTAATAGGCTAAATTTCGAGTAGCACGCCTTCCTATTATTGTTTCCTCCTCCAGAGAGCAGAACTTATTTATTCCTATGTTTACAATATTTTTGTTTGACAAGCCAACGAACCAATTCACAACACAGGGAATAACCAAGTCCAATTTCAAAGCCATTTTTTTCTGAAATTGCTGAGCCAGCTGGCCCATTGTCACTTGCAGGGAAAGCATCATAAGACAAGACCACACAAAAAGAGTTTTTGAAGGGAACGACATTTTTATGATGTAGGATTTCGAGCGATTCCGTGGGAAACAGAATCAACATCACGTAAAAAATGCACACACACTTCTTTCATGTGCGGCAGCTCTTCTCTCTCCTCCTCATGGTCGTAAAATACTACATTGCTACTCACAAATGCAATTTTGCGTAGTGATACCTCACATTTCTTGGCACACGCCTGCATATATAATGGCATAACTGAGGTATGAAAAGAAAGGGGAAGATATGGCTCATGAAAACAGGCGTCGCCACAAAAGAATCATCAGCATCAACGGAAAACACACACTCAGCCCATTTGAAAAACAAGAATGTTTCAAAAGATATTTACTGTGTATATATATTTATGGAATATCATCATCATCCTCATCGCAATCATCATCATCTACTTGATGGTCGTCATAAACGATAGAGAAAAATTGTGCAGGAAAAGAAGCGCGCAGCGTTAATAGTTTTCTGTTGTGAGAGTTTTTTTGTGTGAGTTGGTTTGTGTTTGTTTGCGAGTCTCAATGCGCATTCCACTAGTCCATCCGTGCATATAGGGAACTTACTCACTGGTTGTAACTTGTCGTTTTCTCCTTTTGTTCCGAAGATAAAAATCTGAGTTGGCTAACTTGAAGTATTGGAAGTGGGCATAAAGAGCCTTGATATTTTCTCTATGGTTTTCCCCATCCAACGGTGGTGCTCCTCGCCATCAGTTGAAGTTTCGAAGGGGAAAAGTTTATGCAGTCGGTTGGTTTTGTTGGTTGGTTGGTCGGTCGGTCGGTCGGTATTCTGCATCAATGAATTGCAGGCTTTATTTTGCTCCTGCTTCTATCAACATTTTTTTCAAGTTAGGCCCGGGTCTGCTTTCTTTTTTTTTCACTCGCAATAAAATACAGAAAAGTTCTTTGTGGTGGTGAATCGAGTTGAGGAGTAGGAAGAAGAAGAAGTCTTCTTCACATGGCATTCTGTGCGGTGCCGCTTGCGGTTGAAAAGGTTGAATTGAATTTTTTATGTAGCGTACAAATATGCATGGTCTTTTCTCGTGATGAAAAAAGCAACCATTTTTTACGGCAAAGCAATGCATTTTTAATGGTGAACTGGAGCTTGAAAAGAAACGAGAGGAAATAATATGACTTTTCGTGCGCTGGCCTGGGACGGAGGGAAAAAAATAACAGGAATGCTACGATACGAGCTCATGTTGATTTCTCTCCGTGTAATTAAATTACAAATATATCACAATGAAGCTACTACCACATGTATAACCGTTACCGCCACACCGACTTTTCCCGCTCGGAAATGGCAGCAATTATGTATGCAACGCGTTGAGGATACTTACTTTTCTCCAATGAGTTGGCCGTTACCCGGAGTGCTTCAGAAAATTGGACAATCCTTGCTACAAATCAGTTGGGAAAACAAGAGAGTCGCACGTCAGGAATTGGAATTAAAAAGTTTAGCATGTATCTGCGCCACCATGAAGGGAATGAATCGTTATCACTTCCTTATTACTTTTGAATAACTCTCAAACAAATGGAAACTCGCTGGTTTATTGCTTTTTCATACGGAAGTTATTTTTGGAGGGAAAAATAATATTTTAATAAAATGAAATGGAACCGGTGCACCGAGATTAGATTGGGTCTGAAATTGAAAATGTTGGAGATGCAGGCTTGCTCTAATGCCTATAAAAACTTGGGAATTCCCCGAACAGAAAGAAAAAACTTTTGAGCGGAAACACGAAATTAGAATTGCACAATTCAAAAGCGGGTGCTGTTTTTTCCGGGAGTTTAAAAGCAATTTGTGTTTTGGAGAACTTGAAAAGGAATAAATCGATGGAAGATGCCCTGCGCCTTAGAAATGAGGACAGATCTGAGTAGTTCACCAGTTCAAGAACGTTTGATGAAACTGGAGCATTTCTCCGAATAATAACTTACGCTAGTTAGCGCAAAGATGAAGCTCTCCCTTCATCTTATTGTGGTGAGTGAAAAAGCGCACGTAATTCATGTATCATCTTTTTTTCATGCGTTTCTGTATCAAGTTACGATGCGATGTTTTCTCTATGCTCCCGCATCTTCCACCGCCATTGCCTTGACATTGCAGCAGTGGATGTGACGCGGTGGAGCGAATAAGATATATGGGTTCGCTTCGTAGAGACTTATGGTGTGAGTGCAAATTTTCTACTGAATTGATTCCCTTTTTCTTCCAAGAGAGAAAATTTTTTTGACACGTTGACGCAATACCCCACTCCGGGTTTTATGTTCATCACGTACATTTCTGCAGTTTGAAATACGACCTCTAAAGTCCCGATTGATTTTGTGCAGCATTCAAGCTCCGTTATTTTGAATCCAATTTTGTGATGACACAACCATTAATAAATAGGGTAGTATGATATTAACTCACCGAAAAGTTGACCGCGCTATTCCTCCCTCCTCACCGGAGCCAGGAGCAGTTTATATCTCATTTTAGCCAATATTTTTGTTCGACATGTAAGTCATTAGGTAGTTGGCATTACGTAGAAGTTATATATTCCATTCTGTGGAAGATGTTTACTTATCGTAGACTGCTTACAATGGTGGTGGTGGTAGTGGTAGTAAAATTGAAAATATGTAGGTATTCTCGTGCAAAGCGCAGATGTATTTGACCAATGGATGAAGTTCCCCATTTCGAATCCTCCACCAAATGAAACTGGAGTACAAAGGATATTTCATGTTTTTGAAGGCTTAATAAAGACAAAGGATGGGATCAAACCGCATGGTAATCCGAGAGGAGAGATTGTATTTTACTCATTCATTCCCTTCCTATCGTAAATTCCAGGATTCTTTTTGATTCCGATCATATATATCAAAGAAACATGGTAAACATCCCATTTCGGTCGAGCCTAGAGCTAATGTAAGATAAAGTTGATTGAATCTATCCAAATCGATAGAGTAGGGACGGAGAGTGAGGGAAAGAGAGAGGAAGAGAAAGGAAACGAGAAAAAGAAACTGCATTATCAAGTTGAATGGAAATGAAGATGATGGCAGCGGCAATAGCCCCAGTATAAACTGCCTAGATAGTTTTTTTTTCTCCCTCTTACTTACACAGGAAAGGATTGGCCCTAATAGAGAAATTGAAGGGAAGAAAGATGAAGGAGTAGTGAAAAGAGTCGGAAGGAAATGGTAAATGAAAAAAGAGAATCACAGAGGGAGAAGTAAAAGAGAAAAAAGAGGAAATGAAATACAGTTGGAATCCGTAACCAAAACCTACTCTGCACAAAGTACTACTAGACTAGATGAGCATAGTAGTGCACCAGTCGTAAGTAGTCGAATCGCAGATTCAATCCCCAAGACTGAATCTCACAGTGACTCAATTTTTCACCGTTTAGCTTACTCTCTCAACACGTATATACATGGCACCGAAGTAATAACTAACTTTGTCCCGTTGATGTGATGCCACTGACATACATATTGGAACAATAATAACGACCGTACCTCTCCAAATAAGATCGAGAGGGAAGGAGAGATGCTACTTGAGAAAAGGGAATGTAGGAGTTGATCCCGTTCTTTTCTCTCCGGCGAAATGAATGAATGAAGAAGGGATGATAATGAATGTAGCCATTACTGGATTCTGCCATTCGCCATAAAGTATCTATTGAGTCCATTTGCAGTTTCAAGGGACATTGATTGCGCCATTCATTGCCATTTTTTATATGCTAGCCCCCAATAAGAGAAGTCGATGTTCTGAGTGCGTGGCCCACTTAAGGATATTAATAATATCATTTAAGTATTTTTGCGAAGAAGTAGTAGTGCGATTTTTTTTTGGTGCAATTTCCCGAACCAATTCAAAGAGCCAGTCCCACTATTGGAGAACGTACGTAATAAGCATTGTGATTGTAGTCGGAAATATGGATTGGATAGATTATAGCAGGTTTTATTCTTTGGACATGACAGGAGAGATGAAGATAGATTATTCTTTTTTCCTCTCCGAAAAAAACATCGCGTTGACATTACATTTGCGTTCTAGGTGGGTTCCCAGAGATATTGGCAGAGGTTAGAACTGCCTCTTCAAAACATTTCTTTTGAGGATGTCGCGTATTCCAACTTTTTTTGATGCATTTTACAGCTCTGAGTAACCACTCTATTAAATATATGCCTTACGAGCAAATTTAGAGGAGCAGTTGGGCTTGAGCGATATCGCGTTCGGGATGGCGCTCCTACAAAAAAATCATTTTGTCACGTGTGTGCCACTGAAATAAAAATGATGGTAATGGAATACTTGTGCGACGTGAGCAGAGATAGATTTATATTGGAAGAGCACTCCGGCTAAGGATGTGTAGCACTTCAAGGGAAATTATTTTTGTGCAAGTGCATCGTAAAGCAAGATAATATTTTCGGTCTCTGCAATCCACTCCATATCTCATATGCTATTCCCGTCTAATTTTTTTTCCTGTTCGCGATGTGATGTGTGATGCTCTCAAGATAAAAATCTAAATTGGGAGGAACGCAACGGAGGCATAATAATGTGAATAAGTACAGATTAGTAGTTCATTTTAACGCTGAGCTCGCTCATTATTAATGGTTTGAAGGTCTGTGTTACGAATTCCTCCTGCATCAAGAAACAAGACATCAAATGGGAGCCAAGTCGGCCAAATGTTGGGAAGATGCATGCGGAAAGTTTAAACTTTGTCTAATCTGACCTGACAAAACTTATGCCGCGAATGCGAAAGCAATACTTATTTATTACGAATAGGAAAGACTATATCATAAGGAGAAAGGATGGTATTAGATAAAAAGAAAGCTGATTTCAGTTGGATCTATATACTGACTCACGACTTAAGTTTTGCATCTGCTCTTGCTGATTTCATTTTTGCAAATAAATAAATGCCAAATGAGAAAACGCCACGAGATCTAAAGTTTGATGCTAGACTCGTCTTACCAAACTGCTTCTTCCCAAAACCCAGCTTGAATTGGAAATTAGTTTGATTGGAAATGAGCGAATGAAAATTGCATATCAGAATCAGAGTCATATGAATGAACTCTGTGATTGCGGAGGCAGTTGCTGATGCTTAAAATTGAAAAAAGTACTTAAAATTACGGCACATTCATATCTTGCTATCCTCTCATTCAAATTATACTAGTATGTATGAATAGTCCCTAATGAATGATTGTAATGCATAAAATTACATACATATATTACGCTTTAAAAATTGATTAAGGATTGCATATTAACGGTTCAAAAACTGAACTTGAGGATTAGAATTTGGATGTATGTAACCTATCATGTATAGATCATAGTGTAAAAATCTGTTTGATATGATGTGCATGTGACCTGAGGAGTAATGACCTTAGCAAAAGTTTCCTCTTGTGAAATAACGAAGCTAATTTGTGAAATTAAAACGTCGGGGGCCAGAATGAGGCTTGTACTGGTCCTGGGGTCATCATCCGCTACATCTCCGAGATTTTTACTCGATTCCAATGCTCAAATATGATATTTTCCATTTAAAAACACTAATGCTCCGTAGTAACTAAAATGTTGCGATGCCTTGATTCGTCTCTAGAAAAATGCTGATAGATCGAACAGTTTTTATCTACCGGGCGAGTAAATGTAGCCCATAATTACTGCATTTTATGCATTCTTTACAGAAAAAGAAGTTTCTTCTTCAAAACTTAGGAAAAGAAGCTTCAAGAAAAGAGGAAGACATGTGACACCTAAAAATACGAAATCGAATGCATGGAAGCCTACCGATCCTATGCATGGTTCATGTGTTGTGCTAGACTCTCTAATTCAGCAGATTTAGTCTCTAATTCGCCATGAAAACCCTAGTGTTAACTAAGCAATCAAAATATTATGACTGAAATAAGTTTACGTCTCATCGAGATGCACAATTATGCAATGGAAAAACAACCTTCCAAAATTTGCAACTTCAATGTCTTCCGGTCATAAAAATATTTGAACGGTATATGGTAACTCACACATTCCATTGCATCATTCCACTACAGAGTTGAGGTTTAACTTCGTTTGGTTCAGTTCATTTTGCGGAGAGCGGGTTCGTATTACAGTCATGCAATTTGCTTCACCATCCTAATTTGTTCCAGCCAACACTCCTGCTGGCTTACACTTAATTAGGAGTGTTGCTTTTTGTTTGGATTTTACAGAGACTTATGTATTAACTTAGCGTGGGGGTGTTTGAGGATGATCTGTTATGAAAAGCTGGGATTTCAAAGGACATCACTAAAATACGACCTCAAAGCTTCATCCGGAGCCTTTTCATTTATTTTCACTCCCTCAAGAAGTGAACTTTAAGACAAGAGCTACCAAGGGACTGAGCCGAGGTTGAGCAAGTGGGTAGAGGAAATCAAAGGACTTAGCCCTGACTCTTTCTTCTTCAGAACGGATGTGTACGTCCTTGTGCCCGCGGTTCCTCTTTCCCTTCTATGTTTCACTCCAAGAACGCATTGAGACGGAGCTAGACGTTACATCGAAGTCCTCCACCTCCTCCATATTTTTTTGGCTAGACGTAGAGCTTTCAGCTTTAATTACCATGCCCT
>JAHZNH010001992.1:0-10244 GCA_027744355.1 Tyrannoseira gladiata | reverse complement strand
TTCTCTGCTCATTTCTCCAAAACGCATGCGCAACGAAACTTGTTGGCAAACTTTTCTTACTCATTTTGAGCTGGAGAATTCGCTGGGGTCAACAGATTGTAACGGCAGTTCTTCTACGGTTGGACAAAGTCCGAGGTTGCATTGTTAGAGTTCATGGCTCATGTTTATTTACTATCTGTACCGATCACCATGAGTTCATACCGGTTTCACCTGTAAAATATCCGTCTCGATTCCGTCGTCTGAGGAATAAAAAAGTATGAGCCCCCACTCCATTTGTGTCTCCGAGCGCGACAGCCTACAATTCTCATAATTTGCAAGATGGTGGGGAAAGTGGAGACACTGGCACAATTCAAGTAGTTTCCTCGAGTAATTCCTGTGATTTGCAGCAGAGTACGTGAATAATTTTCACGGGGAAGATAGCATACAATTTCATTTGAAATCATGATGGGGTCATGCAATAATCATAATTTCCTCCGAAGTAGACACAGACTCTAGACGAAATATATTTATCTCTTTGGGGAATGGAGATTAACCACGGGAAATGTGGTAGCCAGCCAGAGCCAGAGCCAATCTCTAGTGCTTTTGTGTTGTGCTGTGTTGATAAATGATGAGTGGGGACTCCTTCAGCCAGAAAATTACAAAGAAATCATCATTTTTTATCATTCATCTTTTTTTCCTAGTGAAAATATGGCATCTGCTCCGCTTCATTCTCCTCAGTCTTATTCCTTCCCAGAGAGGAAATAATAAAACACAGAAAAGCACAATACAACTATACGTGTATCTTACTCAGTCACTCATTACTTATTTGTTTGGCGCTAGTAAATAGATGAGAACTTTCTGTTCAAAACAGGAGGAAAAAAACTTGGCGACCAGAAAGCAAAAAAACAAGGGTTCGCAGATGACTGTCGCCATTTCGAAAGACATCAAAGACACACAACTCTCTGAGTCTGACTGAGTGAGAGATAGAATTTCATGATGAAAGAACCCCATTCCCCATACATCATTTTACCTGTATTACAATCTTTTCTTCACGCATTTCCTTCATATCATCTTTTTTATCCTTTGTTGACTCCATCCTTCGAGTTTTCTCTTCCGCTTATCACTCTAAATACATTCTCAAATGGGGTTCAATTACTCCTTCTTACTTCATACGACTCCATCCAGTCCAGTCGTCGATTTGATTTTTTGTGGAAGAATGGCTTGTTTGCACTCATTGCATCCACCCACACTGCTTCCTTCCATTTAATTCCTATAAAAATTTTTGAGAACGAAATCAAACCTAATCTGTCCGACAAACAGAAACAAGGCATCGCTTCCAAGATAAAAGAGGAAGGCGACGACGACGAGCCAGACCGACATCGCATCGGCATCAGAAATCAAGACTGACGTGTTTACACAGTAATTTTCAAAAACAAAACTGCATCCTATTCCTAATCCCATTTTCATTTTCTATCTTATCCCTGCCGCACAATAAAAAAACTGCTACTGTTTCAATCCATTGCTCTCACGGTAGGGATTAGGTTTCCTTTTTAGATTTTTTAAACGTTAATGCATTATTTATTCAACTGGGCTAGCTAATTTCTCTTTTACTCTTCCGAGGAAGTACATTACTACTAGAATGGTAACCTTGCCGGTCTGTTGACGAGGCGCTGCTAATGATGATCAGATCAGTTCTTTTTTTTCTTCCAAAAAACTGGGAGACGACGGGATGAGTGATGATGATAGAATCAAGAGGCAAATGAGAAGAGGAAGGGACGGTCGGACGGTGAGACGTGAGATTTTTTTCAGAAAGATGAGCAAAAGAATCGGTAATAATAATAATAATGATATGAAATATCCACCTCTTTTTTTCAAGCGGGACGCCTGTCATTTACGCTCATGCTCCTCGCTCCTGTTATTATTATTACTTCTTTGGAAAAAAGGATTGACGAAAAGGAGTACGTAATAACAATTTGTTGTTTTCGTACGAAGAAGGGAAAAAATTAGTCTGGACTGGCATGGTACTACTTTATACGTACAAATACTCTTGAAATGATAAAGATTTTTTCCCGACTGTCTCTCTCAAGCAGCTCAGCTCGTTCATTTTGTGGAAGATTATCGGGAAGAAGGAACAATATCTGTCTTGCCAAATAAATGCTCTTCTGAGGGGCAAAACAATAAAGTACGTAAAATAAAAAGAAGTATGGAATGGGGCATTGGCATTTTCCACGTATTTTATTCCCAACTTTGCTCTAGAGAGTCGCAACTCGCGACCACGTTCCCTCTGAAAGAATCTAAGCTCACAAAGTAACATTGTTGCTGTACATAATCTCGCACTTGGGTTTATGTAATGTATGTACTTACTTACACACTTTTTTTTGGAGGGGAAGATTTTTATAGGTTCCGAATGCTTATGTATCCAAGTAAGTACACGCATTTTCATTTTTCTCTATGGACCTATCCTCATCTCCCGAAGATCCGATCCAAGACCAAGACTGGCGTCTCTGTCCTGTCTCCGCTCCTGATGTCTGAAAGTCTAGGCCCTTTTTTCATGCTGTACGCTTCGTTTCCCATTTACTCGTTTCCTCTTTTTATATTTTTTTCGAATAAAGATGCAAATTATTACGCTGCCTGCTAGGATGATGATAATGATGCAAATTGGCGCATTAGGAGTTCAGAGGAGAACAACCAATTTTTTCCCTGCAACATACATTACGTATTTAGTTTTTTTATCCACAAATATGCTGCGAGAAATGACGCGGCCGCACTTTATTTTCCCTGACCCAAAGCCATACGATGCCAGAGCACATGCATAAAAACGACAAACTTATCAAATGAGAGCAATCCCAAACCATTTATTTATCTAGGTAATGCATAGCGCCAACTGCATTTTCTGTCAAATCATATTTATGCATGGATGTGTGACTTGTTTGTCCCCAGAAATTTTGGCATGTGGACTGAATGCGCGGACGAGTGAGCAAGCCACTACTTTCGTGTTTGTTTTTACTTGAGCGTGTAAAAATGCAGTTCTTGATGGAGCCGAGATGTAATAAAATAGTTTGCATTTTGTTATTGCAGTTCAACCGAGGAGATTAGCCTAGGTCGTTGTTCGCGATGTTGTGGCTTGGATTGAGATTTTTTTTCGGAGTCTTTCCCGGTAACAATTTTGAATCCATGAAAATCATTTAGTTTGCCTTTCAACCAAATGAGTGCATGTTTTATTTTGCTCCTTCCTTATCGTCGAACATTACTTACGAGTTCCATTCATTTATCAAGGAGCAGTAATCTAATGGCAGTCTTATCACAAGAGACTTTCATGATGGCAAGTGATTTATTCCCCCACGGAAAGTGACTGACTAGTCGGAACCGGAAGAGGAAAAAAGGCCAAATCCAAACGTTGACGTGTGTTTCTAAAGAACTTCGGAAAGAATCCGTTCGTGTCTACTCAAATTAGTGACGGAATGTCCAAGAAAACTACGCATTTTCTTGTCGAAAAAATCAAGAAAGCGACTACCGTAAGTTGTGGAGAAGGGGAAGCAAATCAAAAGTAATTCCAGATTCCTGTAATTTAAATTTTTATTTCAGTTGAGTAAATCACGCGGAAGTAAATTTTTCCTAGTTCCGGCTTCCCTTTCCTGACAAGAAAGCTCTTAAATATTCTTTTTTCTTGTTTTTCTCCGAGCCGTAAGTCCATAAAAACCCGGGCCAGTCTTTAGAATTACAGCTTGGGCAAAAATATGCTAATTCTCCTGTTCCTCGAGTTTCCTCTTGCATGCGCATTCAGCCTTCATTCATGCTTCAGGGCTGTCCGCTTTCCGACTAATTCCTCACAGTTGGAGAAGTTAATAGGAAAAGCAGAAACCATTAAACGCAATAATGTAATCGACGTAAAACGCCGAGAAATCGGGTCTGTGTAATTTGCTCCGGTCGGTCGATTGTAAACGCTAATAAATATTTCATACTTCGCTCTATATTTTTTCCTTGTTACCTTAAATTCACCTTCAAACTGGCTTCATGAGTTAATCGCATGACTGCCTCAAAATCTACATGAGAATTTCCAGAATCAAGGAAAGCACCAATGTACTTTACCAGCCTGAATCTGGAAACGTCCTCGCCTAATGAAAATTGCAATCTAATACAATCAGTGTATCAAATCAAAGTTCTACAACGAACAAGTCCTCTTAGTATTCCACGCACACCAAGGTCCACTGAAGGTTTTTGTCGGAGCCATACTTAGATATTGATTGACAAGCTCTCAAAAATCAATTTACCTCCTCCCGTGTAGCCCAATTTTCTTTCACGGAGATAGCGTTTAATCGTGTGAACTGGAACCAGGAATTCGTTTCAATTCACCAAAAAATGATAAAATGTAGGTTACGCATGCATGGCTACTACTACAACTACAGAACTCATGTATGTAAAGTATGTACGTACGTAATTGTCAGTGTTTTTTCCCACACACACGCAAAACTCCATTTTCCCGAGTTACATGAATTTCGCCACATTATCCACAACAATTTCTTCACGAGCCCCAGCACTCGCAGTAGAGGATGCAAAAAAATGCTGTAGCGTAAGTATTTATGTACGTGGAGGGTAATATGTTACTACTTCTTTTTTTTACTACTACGCATGCAACCCATTAAAATAGGAGCCACTAAGCCTGGAGCCACCGGAATTTTTTTCCCTTGCCAAAAAAACTGAATTGATGTGAGACCGTCGTTCGCCTCGTACGAGATACCAAAAACAAGTCTGGTACACACATTCACTCACTCACTTACTCCGTAAAAAAATTAGTGCATTCACAATCCCAATCCGTTCACTTGCTCTCGCTACTTTACTTACTCACTTATGCAAAACAAGGAGGCAGACTACGATTTTTTTTACTATTTTACTACTACCACTATTTACTCTCGTAATTACGAGTATCCTCCTACCCTCATATGGAGGCATCACCATCATGCTCATCATCATCATCGAGATCATCATTTTTTGTCATTCGTCTTTTTTTTTACAAACAACACATCATTCTACTCACTGCTATTACGCTCTTTTCACGAACGGACAAGCAAATTGACTTCACATTTCAGGGAGAAATGACTTTTACGATCGTCTTCATGAACATACACATTTCTTCGCATCGCATTACCATATACTTAACAGGTTGTATTACAGACCATGTGCCATATTACCTTAATTTCAGAGTAAAGGCAGGTGAGTGGAGTGGTGCCTCGATCCGTCTTTTATGGCTTTTTTGGCGAATTACGGTGATGTGATGTTTTGATTGTGGTGGTATGGGTATGAGTAAAAAAATGTATTTTCCCTCGCTCCCCAGACTTCGACTGGGACACACAGCGCCAATCCAGTTCACAATCACAAATTTATTTTAATGTTGGTGTGAGTAATGCTGATTAGTATGATTATTGATGATTATGATGAGTTGATGAGGACGACGGCGTCAGCATGATGACGGTAATGCATTCGTAATTTTTATCTGTCTCTTTCCCCTTTTCAAAGAAACGGTAGCCGTTTTTTAGTTTCTTGTGGGAGACAAGGAGTAGTAGTAGTAGACTGGGAGAAGAGTTGTTATTATGAGTTGGGGAAAAAGATTTGTCATTGAATAGGTAAAAATACAAAAAGGAAATATGGAAATACGGTTTTTCGTACTTATAAGAGAACTTCTTCATGCATCCATTTTTTTGACAGACGGCAGACCAAGAAAAAAAGTATTATTATTATTACGGGTCTTGAGCTTGAGTCTTGACTCAAGTTGAGTGGTGTATGCAGCTAGCCAGCTACTTGACCAGAAAAAGGTGGATGGATGGTAAAAGAGTAAAAAAAAGACGAAGTAAGTAAAGCAAAGTAATGGTAAGTCATTTCATATGTCGCCGACGTGAAGTCGCGATCACGGTCATCGTGGCACCGCATCCTGACTTTATGTCGTCATTTTTTTCTCCTCTTTTGGCTCTCGCCACAAAACACTGGTAAAAAGCTTGTAACTCCCTAAAATCAAAGGCTGCAGGAAATGGGAGCATTACCCACTTTGATTGAAACTTTATGTGGCATGGCTCTTGGGAGAAAATCGCTCCTCCTCATTGTGTTTATGTTAGTCGAGAAGTTCATAACTCAAGAAGCCCATATGAATTTCCCCAAAACCTTTTTTTATCAGTCCTTAGCCAAAAAAGAGAGAATGAAAGCATGAGCATCTTGCAAGGAAATCTATGACTGGCCTGGCTGACGCTGTTGCGGCCACTACTACTACTGCGGATGATCATTTTATAAGAAACAAAAAAACATGCATTATTTCGCTAGAAGACCACAAAAACTCCACATAGGCAACTTACAAATCTCGTGAACTACCGGTGAAAGACAGGAAGGAGCCAGTGAGGAAGACGGCGGTACTTTTTTACTATTATGCATGCTCCACAGAAGTCTCCGTTTTATGGAAGCTGCTGAGAGAGCTGCGGAAATTATTGGAGTCCATCTTAAAAGTCAGAAATCTCTGAATTTCTCCTGCAGGACGTTCTGGTGCATTTTCTTGAATGCATACTTTGCATAACCGTGTTATTTAACTAATTAAAAAATTTAAATACGTACACCTCGTCTAAAAATTCTCACAGGATGGAACTTTTATCTCTTGAATTTTTAGTGGACAAATTCTTTGTCCTCAGTTTCTTCGAAGCTATTTCTTAACAGACCTTACGGCCAAGGTTTTTAGCAGAAGTTTATTGAAAAAGCAAAGATACATTTCTTTTCAAAGAGGTGGCTGACTATTTATCTATATGGTATAAGCGTTGTTCGCTCGCATGTCAGAGTTGTAACACTTGCCTTCAAATCACTCATATACCTTTTTTCGCTTGTTACCGCAACGCAACTTTTCAATAAAAAAAGGTTTCCTTGTCGACCATTATTCCTCCTTTCTGAACGTTGAAACGTTCTGAAAGTTAGTTGGAAAAACGAAAGAGTGAACTAAAGCCCCTCTTGAATTTCGTTCTTAGTATGCTATAATGAAATGGTAGAGTTTTATTCGAGAGTGGGAGTCCTTGAGTGTTTGATAATAACAAAATAAGTAAGCTGGATTAAAAAACAACAAATGATCATGGAGTAGGAGAAGGAGTACGAAAATGATGAATGTTTACCTATTATCATCGGGACTGGAGCTGGATGCTTGTTTTTATCTCGTTTCTCTCCGAGTCGTATCGCAACACCATTTGATTCATCGTACTTTTTAACAACTAGCTGCACACATTGTTATGAAATTAATGATGACTTAGCTGCAGCTCCTGGTCTTGAGAAAACGCAATTTTATCTTGTGGTCGTGTAATTTTCAAATTATTTCGGTCTGTGATGTCCGTGGCGGCAATAAAGATTTCAAGATGTAGATTTTTAAATTACACATTTTTTGTGGCTGAAAACTCTCAAAAAAAGAGTCTGAGGAGCGCCTTCTTCATCGAGAGTGGCTGTATGCAGTATAGGATACTTAATTGGAATTTACTTTTTTTCCAAAGCTCAGGAGCAGCGGGCTTCTGGAGTTACTCATAATTCGATACTAATTTACATTCATTACACATGTAAAAGTCGTTGTAAAAATGGGGGAAAGTGTGTTTCTCGAGAAGGGAATAATTTCTATTTCTAGAAACGTAATTTGTTTGATGGCCTTAATGGCTTTTAAATTGATACGTTATTGACTGCAAAAAGAGGGGCTGATGAGAGATGGTGCATGCACCATTTCATTTTCCCCTCTGATTTTTTATATCGTCCCACCACTTGAGGATTCAGAGTGGAATTGGATACGTGGAAGTGGTAGCAATGAAGAATTTATCTATAAAATCGAGTGATGGTAATGATTTCGTCGAGAATGGAAAAGGAGTCTGTCAGCATTCTTGATTTGATTTTAAGAGGTCAGTGTTTCTTCATGGTGGAGGCGACTTCCACAGAACTTGATTAAGTTGAATTAATGTGCTAGAGCCACTCTTCTGTTCATTCCTGACACGTAGGCCACCATTATTTTACCAAGATAAGTAGTCAGTGTATCTGAAGTAGGAGAACACTTGATTCATCCAGTATGGCCATAGCTTCAGTACACTTACCATTTGATTGACGTGCGTTTGGAACGTATTGCAAAATTAAAGTTTTCAATTGCATTTTTTTATTTTAAGAATCGAATAGGATCCAGTTTCGTGCGAATGCACAAATGCTCAATGTAGTAATGATCCTAAGGCTTTCTGACGTGATACCTTTCAAGGGCATTAAGTATATTTTTCTGTGCGGTAAAAATGCTCAGCACTCACCATGCTCCGCGTGAGCAATAAAAGGCACCAGTCTGTGAAATCAAGGAGCATCTGTCGGCTAGACACATTTTTTTCCTATTTTAGCCTCATGATAATGATAATTGTTTTAGGTGTCTCTGCTGCAGAAGGTGTCTTTTTACCTGAGCGATGATAATGACTTTTGGGGAGTTTTTAAGAGCCTTAACTGCAATCTTTTATGTACTTAGCGTCTAATATGTATTTACTTAGCACTCATAGTCGCCTCAACAACTTTTATGATCAATGGCTTAAAAGTGAAAAATTGTGTGTAATGTGCGTAAAAGAAAGCACACCTGTCAGGTCAATAATAACAAGCAAGCGAGCGAAGAGATACTATGCTATATAATACATGAGCTGTAGTGAGGACTGTGAGGAGGGGTGGAGATCAGGGATGCAGAGAAATGAGCTCCACGGTAAGGAGCCCTTCTCCTGCTAAAACACTATAATTAAAAGGCATTAACTCTAGAAATGAAATGATGCTTGCAAAGGTCACTCCTCTGCTCGCAAGCAGATCGAGTGGCTGAGGTAAAAACAACTGAGAATCCAATGCGTAAGCTCATTGCATTGTATTGCTCCAAAGTTTTCTTCAGACATTTGTAATTGTAGTAACAGTACAAAAACCCATCGGCGACAAAAATGAGTGTGATTAAGCATGCCTAATCACTTCTTGCTTACTTATCTTGACTGATTGTGAGTGGGAAATGACTTTTCCAAAACGGTTTTCTTAAACTGGTCGATGTCCGAAGAACATGAAGAATGATAAATGCAATTTCCTAATGGGTTGAGCTCATCTGGTTCAAGCTGTTTAATTAAAAATCAATTATTGAAGGATTTGGAGGGGTGAAGGATCTTGTAGGGTTCCTTTTCTTGGAAGTGGCTTCCTCAAAACGTGTCATTATTAGAAATATGAGCACATTGTATTTTCGTAAAAAATTTCCCTCAACGACCAGAACTAGATACCCTTATATCCGAATGGTGAATCCAACTCAAACCTACATATTTATCTAGCCTATAAAGATTAGAATTGAAAGATTGGGATCAATTTATTCATTCATCTTGAATGCATGTGTTCAAAAATAAATTTATTGGTACCACCAATCTGTATCTTGATCTTATTGTCAGCTATTTAAATAGTTCCATGCCCTGGCTGCAATCTAGCTGATTGGATTCATATATAATCGTGTCAGTGATTCTTTTCTTGGGTGAAAATATTGTTAAAAACTTCGCCTACTATTCCCGAAAGATGCATCTCGCTGGCACCATCACTTCCCAAATAAAGATTTTTCATTCGCCTCTCATTAACTTATGGCAGATTCGGTCCAAAAACTAAAACAATGCGATGATCATGTAGGAAAATGGGCATTGCCAAATTGTGAGAGACGGTTGACGCCAGGCTTGCTCCTGCACTCGCCCACACCCGACTTGTAATAGAAAACTCATTACCAGAAAACTTGTTATTACTTACAAACTAGAAATCACGGTTTCATCTAGCATGCCTCTCTCAAGTCTCTCATTTGTCCGTAGAATCCTTGTGGAATATTCTTCGCTGCTGATGACGTTGACCTTTTAACTTTTAATCACATTTGGGCGTTTGAAATCAATTTCACTCTTCAAGGCATTACATGATTTAAATATTTAAGTGTGTACAAAGAGCAATTTTGAAATCCAATTTGTCAAAATTAAGAAAAACCTTTGTACTGCAGTTTGTAACTAGAGGCAGTACGTTTTGCATTACATAAAATCATGGCTTAGTAGATGAATGCGCACTTTCCGTTACTTTTTCATCCATCCAATTTCAGTTCGTTTGTCTCCATCCAATTCCGTCGTTCAGTCAGTCGTCCGCCGCCGTCCTCGTGGCATGCATGAATGGAAAGTCGCCGGCGTTGTCGTTGTCGCCACCGGATCGTTTTGCTGGTAGTTTTTTATACTCCCCTCCGCGTGATTTTTTATGGCATAGCG
>JAHZNH010001991.1:0-10303 GCA_027744355.1 Tyrannoseira gladiata | reverse complement strand
TTGTTGTTTGTTGTCGATATTGATCACTTGAAAATTTTCCGCTTGGGAAACCGATATTGCTCTTTTGTCACCTTACGTAACACGAACCTAATAATAGATTCATAGAAAGCAACCGGTAGCACGGTCGCGTTTTTGTTGGGACGCTTTCACAATGTAGTGCTGTGATGGCTGTTCTATAAATGATTACATTTGAGATTTCTCCCAACCTCAATCCCATCTCAACACATCGCTTGAAACCAAGTTGCACCTCTGGTTTGGTTAAAACCATGTGCGCATACAATTATCTTAAGCTATACCAGAGATAAATTAATAAATGATTCGCGTAACGTATAGGCAACGCAAGGAAACAACTTTATGATGCTTAAAGCACACCCTCATACAGTTTTACCAGAGTAAAATTCTAGAGGTCAAAGGTTGCATGTGCGCATCACTATCGCGAAGAACGTTTATGAAGAGAAAAACAAAAATATCTGGTTATGAATGATTAATAAGTAAAGTTGAGCTGAGAAGAAGGATGTTTATGTAATTTAAGCATGCCATGCGAATGCTTAGATTTAGACATGTAAATAATTCCATAATGGGTTACCTCATCATCACCGCACTACGTTACTTACTTTTTAATGAACGGAAGGGGCAACCCGATCTTTTTGCTTAAGTTCCCCATCTAAGTAGAACAAGCAGAATTTAGGAATAACAAACGCTTTCGTTTCAAGAGCGTAAATCCTGTCTCTACCCTCTCAAAAGTACATGGCATTTTTTAGCATTCCCCTTCTGCTATAGGATTAGAACAATGGACAGCTTTGTGTCTCAATAACAACAAGTGCTCGCATTAAAACTTGGAAGCACTCGAATAAGCTTTGCCCTGTCGTGTGAATGGATAGCATTGAGTGCGTTTTGTAATGAAGGTCGAATATGAGAAGCTGCTAGTGTCCTATGAATTTTTTTCCATAAAAATTCCAAAACAACTGTATATGCACGCTGCTTATTTTTTTGTCGATCGATCGGCAATGACGACTTATGCATTCACTCATGGACGCCAAGAAACGAAACGTGCATGAATATGTTGATGCTACAAAGATTGAATCGACGCGTGTCGATTCAGTTTACACTTATTATTTGGTATTATTTGCGTATGGGAAATTAAAAAAATGTGAGCGTGGCGTAGATAAAGGACATTTGGCGACTGATTGATGGAAATCGACAACTATGTAGGCTTCAATCGCTTTCTTGCTATTTCCACTGTATTGTTTGAAAATTTAAATCATAATTTCAATTTTCTTTTTATCAATAAATTAATTAAGTGAATTATTTGTGATCTATACAGGTGAAAAAGGATTCCCTGACTTGCCTAACAATAGTCCATCGGGTGTAGCGATTGTACCCTCAAGCCAGCAGAATGGGTACAATAATAATAACCACCACGGGACCATCACCAATGGGGTCCATTACGTGTCCCAGGCTTCGCATCACCATTCGTTTCAGAAGACTAATGGAAGCAGCAACAATATTGGAAACTCCGTGGGTATCCCAAGAGTACCTGAGCCCGTGAATGGTTATAAAGTCTCTGACCATTCCTACCGTCGTGTCAGCAGTTTGAGCCAGTCACCCCCACTAGAGTTTAATGGAGGGACCAATCGGACCAAGAGGTAATTTTCGAAAGTTTTCCAAAAAAAATTAATGATAATTTAGTTACTTCATGCAGTCAATTTTACTGACTTTCTCTCTCTTGTTCTACTCATTGTAGTAACAGCAACAGCAGCAGCACGAGCAGTAGCAATGGAAGTGTCAGTAGTAGGAATAGCATTTCGCATTCCCTTTTTAGTCAAGCTGAACACACATGATTCAATCAAACAAATTGAACGCAACGTATGCTAAACAAAACTCAATTTCATTCATGACAGAAGCTCATGCGAGCAATGCCTAGTACATAGCACTTGAGAGTTGAAATGTATTGCTCCAAGCAAAATGCTGATGACAAAGACCTCCATTGAATTGGTTTGGGGGCTTATATGAGTTAAAAACATTTGATGCATGCCTCGCATTCAATTGTGCTCTTTGGAGGGCGCATGTTAAAATAAATGCATCTGATATTATCCCTTCTCTTAACAAGAACTGGGTGCGTAAAAGTGGCATTTTTTAACAGAGAGAAGCGCTTAAGTTATTGTAAATTAATAATTTGAAAGGATTAACAACCTGATATGCCTGTAAGAAAAAAAAAGAATACAAAGTAGGTATATTGAAGGATTTTATACGTATTTATTTATGTATTTTTGTTTAATTCTGTATGGTTAGAGGTGGATATTACCATTTTTCAGAAAATTTTCGTAGATAACATGACAACGGAACTGCGAAAAAACATACTATCACTTGTACTTCAAAATCCTCCTTGCACAATATGTCATCCTAAAATGAATGTAGGCTTTTCTACCTGAGAGAAAGAAATCAGTCAAGCAATTTCTTTGAATATTTAGTCTGGGGGATCGAGCAATTTTGTTAGCAATTAAATAAGCCATCTTTTTAAAGTTTTTTTTTATTAAAAGACAGTGATGAGATCTTTTACAACCTCCGTCTGGATGCGTCGAGACAAGGAAAGAGAAGAGTGAAAAAATTGTAAAAGTTTATACACACCTCACATTTATGGAGAGGAGGACTGACCTACGTCTAGGCAGATACTTAAGCAAACGAAACAAAAAAAAATGTAGATGCTGGCTTACAATATGCACGTTTTAAGCGACTCCATTCTAGAGCTGTGAATATACTTGGCAAAACGAAGAGTTATTAAATGATTTACATCACGATCATCCAACGCTGGGAAATTTACAATTGCTTTGAATGTCTTACCACATCCCATTTCGTTCGGCTTTTGATTTGATAACATCTGAACTTCACCTTCTGCTCGGCGCACTTTTCTTTGTTGAAGCCATTGTTGCAAAGAAAGCATGGCTTGGCTCGGGCCGGTATTGAAATCCGTGAGGTACTTGTTTTGCAAACTTATCCCCATCACCCCCTTGCATTTTCTAGGTTTGGCATCTAAACTAATAATTGTTAAGTCAGTCTAGCGTATAGGCTCCCGTCCCGTCGTGGAGGAAAAACAGGATAGTAGTCATAAAAGCATGTAGGTAAAGACGGAATACGATCATGAACTTAGCGATGCCTACTCTGTCAGACGACTTAGAGACTAGACATGAAAATCCAGATAAGCGCTTGAAATACCTAGCCAGACGTAGTAAGGTTTGATCACTCTTCACGACTTCTGGTTGTAATAAAACTCACCTCGTTCTTCACTCAAACAAGTTATTGTTATGACGATGTTTTCATGAAAATCCGAAGTAATGCATGGAATTTAATGGTTAGCTTGTTACTAGTGAATCCTATAAAAAATATAAAAACTACTCATGTGCTATTTGATTTATTTTCGGTTTAAAAGCGTATAAAAAGTGCTTGCGCAGAGACGTTCATCACTTGCAAATTTTCAAAGGTGTTGTTTTCTTTGCCATACATTAAAAAAACTTAGCGATAACATGTGAAGCTCAGCTAAATATTACGGTGAAATGCGTCGCGCCGTCGTTCCCATGAAAACGTGCATATGTGGGTATCATGGGTAGACTTTCGGTGATAGTAAAAATCAACGAAGCAGTTTTGAAAAAAAAAACCCGAGCACTGGTTTGGTTAGCCATCGTAATATCTTTTTAGAGACGCGATGTGGTGTAAATGCCCTTTCCTCCTTCACTTTTCATGGCATGTGTTAGGTAATGTCACTCACGCTGCTGGTGCACTACGATTACTTTGAAAGAGAATGGTGGTAGGTAGCGGTCGTGCTACAGAAACACCACATCGTGCCTTTTCGTTAGCAATGAATTGGCTATCGATCCTGGAGCGGATGTTTTTATGCAAGCGTGTTTGTTCATTAAAACCTCTTTATTTGAAAGATGCCTTGCAAAACTAATTTACACACCCGTGGTAAAGCACTCGAGGTATACTTATTCAAACTCCGAGTGATGTTTTTTAGTTCAATGAAGCCTCGGTTAGAAAAAAATGATGAAAGCAAGTTTTTAAAAAATAATTTAGGAAATGGTGTGACACTGAAAATGCTGGCAACTGACGCAATCGCTGAAATTGAATTATTGAATAATTGAATGACATACATATATTTTACAGAATTTGAAAAGGAAGGAACGAGAATACGAGCACGAAATGGAGCGCCTAGCTCGCGAGAAGATTTCGTTACAACAGAAGATAGCGTCCCTGAAGAAGGACATGTTGGGGAAATGGGATCATGTTGACTGGCAGTCTATCGTACCGGATGATGTGGACATCGGCATCGAGAGTGCCAATGGTTCGGTATCGAATTCTGTCACAATTGAGAATCGTCGTTACTCTCACAACAGCGAGAGTCACAGTTCGGTTGACGTTATTCAACTGAAGAGCGAATCTGAGCTTGATGATTCCGCCGACTCTCAACAACACCATCCACTGTCACTCACAGTTAACAACTGCCATACAGGTAGGTTAAATGAAAGGACACGAAAGTTAATTTTGTAGTACACTCTCATGGTGGGCGTCCCACGGAGTTTCAAATTACTAATTGTATGAAGAAAGCGGAGGAACTTAACAACATAATTTCATTTGAAGAGAAAATAATGCTGACTTTTTAAATTAAATTTTGCAGGGAAAAAAGTTTTGGGCCGAGTGAATGGGGTGAATGGAGTATCCACTGGAGGGCCTATCAGCCTCGTTACTGCAACAAAACTCAGTTCATCTCCATTGGCTGCTATTACAGTTGAAAAAACTGCAAATTCTCCAATTGGTAATTTTTTTTCTTTTTCACTTTTAGCATGCTTCAAACCATCAAGATTATCTATCACTACGCTGGTTAGAGAAACAAACAAAATCTAGAAACATTCTAGCATAGCCAAGAAAGCCGCGTTAGAATTATTGCATATCAGAACAATTATTGCTTAAGAGCAAACTCGTAGTTGAATCTTGCATATTGATATTGAGCCACCATTAGAATTAGCAGAACAGATTGTGTTGACATGAGACAGAGCAAAGCAGCTTGAAAAAATTTCCCGGAAAATTTGTGTGAAAGCTGTGTTACCTTTTGCAGAGTTAGGCGTTGTTTTGTTTTCAGAGTAATTTTTGAAATCGAAGGATTTCAGAAAATTTTGACAACAATTAAAGCTCGTTTTTTCAATCAAGGAATATAAAGCATACGATAATCATTTTGAGCCTGTACAGTTTCATGCATGGTTCTCATACGAAAGTTTATATCGTGTATGTCCTTTGGATCCCGCACTTATGTCCGTTTATTTGATTTTAAAAAATGCCGCCATAGGACATTCATAAAGTCAAATATCTTGTAGCCTTGCTAACATAAGTGCTTGTTAGTCTCGCAGGCTATACACAAATATATCGCTCAATTAGGTGGTATTAATCAAACAAACTAGGTAAAATCTTATGTTCCGTCCCATTATTTCATTTCATTTCAGCATAAGATACTTTCGGCGTAGTTTTTGATATTTTGATTATAACGAAAGGTTTAAGCAGTCATGTGATCTTAGTAGAGTAAAAGGAGTGAGTGACCCTTAATTAGGTTTAGGTACATCGTATTATTTAGTTAGTAAGGACAACATTTTCATGCACATTCTCGCCATATTCTGAAACTGATTAATTCTTTGTTATTGAATGATTAGTTATTTGGTATCTTATTGAATATACGTATTCCAATGGATTAAACGAATTTTTCTGAAAAAAATAGTCAGGTCGAAGAACATTTATCACTACATCATTGCTCACGCTGAGCAGAGAAATAATAACGGCTTCTTGTCTATTCTATTTCTAGATTTTTTACCTCCTAAAGGAGAAAAGCAACTGGGAACTTGTTGGTGATTCCCAAACGCTTTCAAAACCACTTGTCTTTGTATCACTATATTGTCATTGTTCCCTTTGCAGGAGGTGCGAGTTACGTTAATTCTGCTGTTAAGTCTACCGGTGAGCACATTCACTGATATTTATATTAAATTTCAACTATGTATAAATTACCAATTTGTTAAAAATCAAAATGCTTTCTTATGATTGTCTACAGGTTTCTCAGTTTTGAACAATGCGACTCTGGCGATGAACTCAGAAATGGATGTTGTTGGTCAGTATTACGAAGAGGAAAAATTTTGTAAATGACAAGTCTAGTCTATTGTAAACTCCATTACTAATATTGAGTTACTGGTAATGAAATATGTACCTATTTGTTCTAATTAAAAAAACGAGTAGCTTTTAGGCGAAAATATGGTAAATTTCAAATAACTTATTAATTCCTGCTAGATACAAAAACAGTACAGATTCGTTTACCACACAAATTGTGTTTTCGAGCGTGTTATACAACAAAACATCCAATTCCAACAGCAACGGAAAAGAGTGTTGAAAAAATTCATTGAAATTTTAGTTGATTTAACCATTGATTTTCGTTTTCAACAACAACCGATGTATTTAGTCTCTACAAAGGCTAGCAGTTAAACAATTGTACCAAAAATATAACTATAAAAATACAATAATCTCAATCATCAAAATCCTGAAAGCAATTACGATACTACTAATGTAAAGTAACATTATCTCATGTGAGTTACAAAACTAACTACAAAAGTGTGAAAACACCGAAATCATGAGTAATCTAAGTTAAAGTTTTTTCTTTTATTAGTGATGATCATGTTAAAAAGAAACACACAAAACCCAACAAAGAAAAATACAAACCAGTAATTATTATTTATAAATACTTAGGTAATATTACTTTTACATTTATATATGTTCGCCATATGTATAACCTGTGGAAAGAAAAGTTTTCAGATTTGGCTGTAGAAGTACATGAATGATCTTTTTTTCTATTAAACGTATCGATTTTTTATTGCACAGTCTGAGAAAAAAATAAACAAAAAAGCTTCGATTTTGTTTTTTGCGCATTTGGATTTCAGTTTTGAATCTAGTGATAAACATTTAATTGTTATTTCAAGCTGGAATAAGTTCGATTGGTTCGGTGCTGGAATTCCGGTCTTAATATGAGCATTTTTTCAGTGTTATTAACATTAATGGATTGTTATAATTTTTATTCTAATTATTTAAAAACTTGTTAATAAGATGTACGTATTATCATACTTTGTTAGTTAATTGTTACTAATTATTTACTCTGCGGTTGTTATTATTATTATTTTGCATGTACGCAGCACTAGCACTTGTATATTGCCTATGGAATTCCTGTATCATAAGGTTAATCATAGTGTATGGAATTTTTTGAGTTAGGCTTAGCATTTTTAAATCGATGTTATTAGCAGTTTTGAGAAGGTAAATTTATTGCATGTAAAATGATGAGATGAGCATAGCAATGGAAATAGTTCTCTTTATTTTTTAACTTCCTCGCTATTGTGGTAACCCCTAGTGTAGTCTAATTGCAACATACGATTCGATGCATTCATGATGCAATGAATAGGAGGCAAAGGTATTTTCCACTAATCCTATTTTGATGAATTTCGTAAATGTTCAATTCATTTTTCGCAGATTCATAGTCTCGAGCAAGTTTTAAAAACTATTTACCTTGTGCATGTTATGAAAGATTCTTTGTCGCTAAGATTCACAAGATTTACTGATTAACGGCTAAATCACAAAAAAAGCTTTCTTCTTGCTCTGATAGTTTGAAGTTATACTGGAAGATAGGGAAGGTGTATAGGAATAGCTGCTTATCTTGCATATGAATTATAAAATTTCAGTGATAAAATACAAAAAAAGATACGGTTAAAGGATGTTATTCTTTTCCTGTGTGTGTGTGTGTGCTCGTCAGTTTTTCCAACATGACACGTACGCCATTACGTATGACAAATTGATTTCTTTAAAGTATATAAACATGCATCAATATTTAACGGTGTGGTAATAGATGCAAAGTGGAGAGAGGTGTGGAAAAACTACCATTTCAGGTGTGGCTGCCAGCCAGGAGAAATAGCTGTGGAAGAGGTGTAGATTTACATTCGTATGTCATGTGTTCCGTTGGGAGTATGCATGCATGACGAATTCATAAGGATGTTAGTCGACGAATGTAACTACTGTAAACGTAACTTTTTATCAAAAAAATGAATACCTGGGTTTTTGATATTGTATCTAACTACCATAAATGTTTCTCCTAGAAAGTTGTAAACTAAGGGAAAAGGTGTTTAAAAGGTTGATATTTATGTAATATACTCAGAGCATTCCAGATTGTCTTAACAAGTAATAACATAGTCTTCACCCTATTTATGCGAACATAAATACATTTTACATGCATACATGCTGACGATGATGGTATTGTTGTGGTATATTTCATTATCCAATCCAACTCTATAGCAGGGGAGTGCATGCATTTATTAGTTTCTCAAACTTCTTAATCACGAACGTAAAGAAGTGTGTGCATTAAACCGTTTTTGCTGAACTGATGATGAAGAAAACTGATGGATGCACTGCTGCTTTACAAAACAGCTTTCTCGCGTTACAAATTGAAGAAAGTGAATCCTTAAAGGATAAGCTCGTTAATGATTTCAATCATATACCAATACAAAATATGCCCTTGTCTTTTTTTAAAGTAGGTATATATATAATAATACGATTAGGACATTTACATACATACATCAAATGATAGTTTTTTTTGTCTCCGATTGCTTTAGAAGCAAAAGTCTTGGGGGAAGAAAAGAGAGAGAAAGATACGTACATTACATACCTCCTACTAACTGTGTGTAAATCGATTTAATTTAAAGGATACCACTTTTTCTTACGTAAAGAATGTGTCCATGGGAGAAAGTAAGTGTGGAAGGAGGTCGTAAGATAAGTACATATACCTATGTGTAAATATGTTATTATTTATATACATGTATAAATGTGTGTATTTTCTTCAAGAAAGAACTTTATGTGATTATTGTCGTTCTAGGTGAAACATCATAATCATTTTAATTAGCTGCATTAAATATATCAGGCTACGTAATGGAAATGAACTTTTGCAAGCAATTGTGCAACATTATGTAAGTACGTGACATAATGGGTGTATATGTTTCATTCAGGCAGGAATCCCATTCTATTGTCATTCGTCTCTCAGTGTCACAAAATACGAGAACCGTTGTAAATTGCTTCTGAAAACTGTTGTGAGCTATGTAATACCCCAGTAGAGGTATTAACCACTTTCAAAATTACGTTCAAAACGCGAGAAAGTTTGAGCAAAACAAAATATACCTTAAAAATGAATGTCTGCGTGGATATTTTAAATGAGGAAAGATTAGGATCGGGAAAGCACCGCATTGAAAATCCACCTTTATGATAGATTCGGACTGATTTCTTCTCTGGAACTGGTTGACTAAATATAATATAATTATTGTATGTATAACGAACTAGGTTTGTAATATGTTTATTGATTAGCTCATGGAAAAAACGATGTCATGGTGTGGCGTAGCAACAGGCAACAGGATTAATCATCACACGTACATGCTATTATGTTTTTTCCCCAATATTATAACAAAGGGTGGAATGCTATTTGAGAAAAGAATTCCTTTTTAATCTGCTGCCGAAGGATGTTTTTTATTAATTATTTTCCAGGGAACAGTGAAATATCAACAAAAAATCTCAAATAACTTTTCTGTTTTGTTTTCGTCCCAGTGTGTCGTCTAAATGATTCTTGATAAAGAAAGAAGCATACAAAGTATATCTGTCTATCTTATTTACCAGGGAAAAGAAGCACATGCCAGTAAGAAATTACTTAGGTACTCCTGATTTTAAATATTAGAAAAATATTTAAGTTAATTAATTATCCCCGTGTTTAATAATCTTTACGTATATTATTAATTGAAAACTTTGCCACATTACTACATTCATAATGTTGCAATAGCGTCCAGTTGTAATTATAAGGAAATAGTAAGTATGAATCGTAAAAAATTATGTGTGAATAAAACAAATAAGATTCATTATTACGAACCATGAGCATTTTTTCGTGGCGCTTTATTTGCTGCGAATCCACTTGCTATCATGATCTTTCCATTAAGTGTTCACCCTTGCATCCTGAGCAAAATTTTGCCAGATCTAACTAAGAAGTGTATAAAGATTTGACGAGGGTACGCAGGTACCTACATATTAAAAAAAAAGGGAAATGCAATTGCTCTTGGTAAATAAATTAAATTCATTACGTTCGAACTAGCCGAAAGTTCCAGGCCTCCTGAATTTGTCCACTTCAAAAAGTCTGCTTCCACAGTCGAAAGAAATTCATGAAATCGGATGGCAAGCACAACACGTAACATAGCTAATTTATTTC
>JAHZNH010001990.1:0-11898 GCA_027744355.1 Tyrannoseira gladiata | reverse complement strand
TAATTCAAAACTGTACCATTTAATTTCTCCAAAGCCTTGGATCCAGCTTTGCCCCTGTTTGGCAATAAGGACGACAGCCGAAGAATTGATCCAAGTGATGCCCAATTCGTCGACGTCATTCACACGGCGATGGGAGGTCTTCCCAGTGGACTCGCCTTCACTGAACCTCGTGGACATGTGGACTTTTATCCGAATTCCGGAAAGAACCAACCTGGATGTGGATTGGATGCGTTCGGTATGTACACATGAGGAATAATAATAATATTAATAATTACTACTTATTAAAATTCTCTAAAAATCCAGTTAAATTCTTACGGCATCTCATATTTATCTCTCTTTTTTCAATACAGGTGCTTGCAGCCACGGCAGAGCAAATTCATTCTTCGCCGAATCCGTAGCAAACCCACAGGCCTTCGTGGGATGCAAGTGCAAAGATTGGAATGAGTTTAAGGATGGACTTTGCTCGTGTGATGATAAAAAAGTCATGGGCTGGGCTACTCCTTCGTCGTAAGTTTGAAACAAGATTTTGATGAGCTTATTAAAGTATGAAATCGAAAGCGATCGTAAAATAAAAATCAGGTCAGGAGGAGGAAAGTTGTTTTCAAGCAGAACACGCACTTGCAGTAAATTGCGTCCGCAAGATTGAAGGAAAAAACCTTGACATTGATTTTGAGTTTCTTACCTTTTTTTCTAGGGCAAGAGGGTTGTACTACCTGAGGACTAATGCCAACTCTCCCTTTGGTCAAGGGTAGGAAGATGATGCTTCTCGTGAAAGGGAATTACAGCCGTAGACTGTGTATATAAAACTTCCGCATTTGTATTTTACTTGTTACATATTCACAGAAAAAAATCCTTTGTTCAAATCCAAAATGATTTTGTAAAAAAATTGACAACTTTTTAAGCATATCCCGAAATGTATGGAAAGTGAATCTGGAAATAAAAACGAAAGTATTTGCTTCTTTGTGATTGTAAACATGAAGGATTCGTAGACTTTCGATCTCTATATCCCATGCATAATCTTTGCGGATGGTGCACGAGTTTCGAATGGAACCTTTTCTCAGACCAAGTATAAATAGGGAACTTTGCATTTTCTCAGAAGCATTTCTTACTGGATTCAAACAAGATCATCATTGTGCAGCTTTGTTTCCCCCGGTCTCCACTAATCTCAAACAGGAGTCTTACATTGCCCCGAATTCAAGAAACAAAGGCCACTATCTACGATATCCCTTGAAACATGTGTCATTGCTTAATTCAAATGATTCTTTTGATCCTAGGGCTACTTTTACTAGATCAGGTGGGCTTTGAAATAATAAAAACTTAACATATTGTGATCCATATTATATTTAACTTTTTGATTAATATAATCTTTATTCACAGACTGTTGGGCTTACCCGGCCTTTATCGGACCATGAAATCATGCATTTGAAGGCAGCAGCCACAAATTCAAATGCAACGGAAGAGAGCCCTTTGATCAAGGTAGGTATATCAACTTAAGTGAACGCAAAATTAAGGATAGAGAATGATAATTTCGGAGCGTCTGTAGTTACAATATATGCTTTATGTCTCTGATTTCAGCTGTTCGGACACGCCAATCGAAAAGAAAGGTGCTTTTTCTCAGCTCCACAAAGTGATAACTACGGAGCCACAGCGTCCCGTCCATTTGTACAGGTTTCACTAATTACTTGATTGACATATCATCATCGCCGGATAGACTTTGTAAAATTGGTTTAATATTTGGATTTTTTTCAGCCTTGGCAAATCGATCCCCGTCTGCAAGTTATTAACCCGGGTAGACCAATTCGAAGTTCAGTTTCCGCTTGGGAAAATGCAGCCATCATTCCTCCCTTAGGATTGGATAAACACGTTTCAGCGAATTACTACTAACGTTATTTATAAATATACACCGTTTCGGATAGCTCGAAACTCAACCCGATGATACCCCATACCCCATATGAAAGTTTCCGCGAGCGGAATAAATTCTTACTTTGGTTTTCTCTTCCTTCATGCCGTAGAAACTGCATACATTATGTTGTACTCGTTATTTAATTATTGTAAAATGTCAAATGGTGATATAAGAAATGAGAAAATGTCGAAAAATGTGATACTAGAAAAATAAATAAAACGGAAAACTAAAGCCCAAACTTCCACCAAGAGGATCCCTACTTTTTTATTTGGCAGTTTTAGACCTTCAGGATGGACCAGCCTTTGTCACATGAACTATGAGACTGCTCAAAGATACCGGGTACCTCAGTTATAATAAGCCCAAGATTCGTATTTACTTACCTTTTTAAAAAGTGTATGTTTTATTTGGCTTCAAAAAGCATGTTTTCTAATGTCAGTAGAATGTCCCTTCATTGGAAAATTTAATGACCCCCACTTGACCGGACAATATGGGTCTGCATAAAATAGGACTAGTGGTTAATCTCGCCCGTTTCATGTACGAAGGCTTCGTCTTCTCCACGGAATGGTGCGTTTTCATGGTCCTCATCTTCGCCTTCTTCAACGCAGCCCTTGCAATCTACTCCAGAGCGAGGGATGCGATTGTCCTCTGGGCCATCATTTTTGCGATGCTATTAACATGGAAGAGTTTCGAATGCTCCGATGACGAATGCTACGGAGGATATGGGTGGTTCGCTTATGGTGCTCGATTAATCTACGACTCCTTCATGTCCTCATTAGAAACTGCAATGTTTGTCACGCTCCTAGTGGTGATATATGGCTTGGTTCAAGTAATCTACCTGAATCTGAAGAACGCCATGCTAATGTGGATCATTCTTTTTGTCTCCTACGTCGTCCTCAGAGCAACGTATGGCCATACAATGTATCACATGGAGGATTGGCACTGACTTTACCTTTACTTCCCAGTGTACTATAATGTGCAAAATAAAGACGAATAATAAATGCAAAAACTATACATGATTCATGAATTCGCATGAAATTAAAAAGAAGAAAATGTCAACTTTTTTTATGGTTCTGATTCAATCTGGCCATTTCGTATTTTGCATGTTCTGTATGCTCAGAACATTTCATATTCGCAATTCTTGTATCTGCGTGTGCATCTTCAAGATACAATATTTATCAGTTATCAGCATTCTCCATCTACAATCGAATGAAAACAATGAGAACCGGTGTCATGTAGAAAACCCATATACTTCTATGGGTAGTAAGTCTTTAAAAGTATGCACGCAAAAGAATTCTAATCGGACTGGTTTTCCTGCAAGATGCAGAGAAAATGATTACTCCCGAGGGCGTGTTTGTTTAGGAGACTCCAAAGCTCCCGTCACAAAGTCATGATTTACGGTGAAGCTTCCTACACGCGAGCAAAATGCCTTGTAATAATGCATTGATAATTTGCTCTGGCTGCGTAGATCATTCGAAAGATTCGCGACTTCGTGCTTTATAGGTAACCATATTTTGACAACTAATCCGAAGTTACTTCAGGTCATGAACCGGACCAGGTGGAATTATGCCGTAAGCAAATTGAGACTGAATGAATCGGCAAAAAGTTTACAGTTTCGCAAAAATGCAGAATCATGCTGCATCTCTGAAGTCTGCATTCCCGTATGCTTTTCTGAAACAGTTTGGTTTCTGATTTCGCCGGTATAGCTCACCCATACTCGATCCGGCTTTACACATCCATCTTCAATAAATCTTTGAAAGTTTTAGCAATATGGAGCGGAAATTTGCACTCATCCTGGTGATAATAGCTGCAATCTTTCAGGTAAATATTTATTCATTTCGTGGACTATAATTGTGGATATCCGGAAACATTTTTGAACCCTACAAATTCTCCTTTACAGAATGTACGAGGGCATGGTCGACTAATGGATCCGCCAAGTCGGAATGCCATGTGGAGGTTTGGCTACCCAACGCCAGTGAATTATGACGATAATCAGTTGTGGTGCGGCAATGCGGCAAGTAATTTTCCCACGCTTTAAAGCTGCATCGTGCCAGGTTGTCCATTGATATTGAACTCGGAATGTTTCTTTTTTATCCAGCAATGGAAATGAATGGGGGAAGATGTGGGGTATGTGGAGACAACTGGGCAGATCCGACTCCTAGGGAGCATGAAGCCGGTGGAAAGTACGGCTTAGGTCTTGTAGTCCGACGCTACTCAAAAGGACAGGTAAGTAAGTTAAGAAAACGTGTACTTATTTACGACGTGTTTCATTCCCAATTCCGCACAATTCCTTCAATCATTAGGTGTTCGAAGCCGAAATAGACCTGACAGCAAATCACAAGGGATACTTTGAGTTCAAATTGTGCCCAGTCCCTGATAGTACCAAAGAGGTGACACAAGAGTGCCTTGACGAGTTGCGTATTTCGATAAATTAAATCACTTTAATTTGATTGAATTGGACGAAAATCGGTTTATAAATGACAAGCTTTTGAAAATATTCAGGAACCCACTCATGGTTGTAAACGAGGACGGGTCGACATCAGAGAGGTACGCAATCATTACTGATGAGAAGACACCAAATTTCTCTTTGAATTTGCGCCTCCCTAGAGAAATCACTTGCACGCATTGCGTTCTTCAATGGACATACGTTGCAGGTAAAAATTAAAAGATTTTCCCATTCCAGTGTTTTATATTAATTATTCTGTTTTTATATTAATAACTTCTGCAATATTTCTGTTTACAACAAATCTCCCCACTCGCAGCTAATACCTGGGGCGTCTGTCCCAATGGAACCGAGGAAGTCGGTAAGTCATACTTACAACTATTTAATATCCCTTCGTTTCTCTCTCGTTTATTTTCCTCTCATAAAGATAAATTGATTCAGGTTGCGGGCCGCAAGAGACCTTTAAGAACTGTGCGGATATTGCAATTCTAACGAACGACGGAGCTAGACCCCCATCCGCTACTCAGGTTCCTCCCAAGAACATGGTTTTGGTTCGAGACACTGCAAGTGGTAACCTAATACCCCTCGTCGTGAGGTAAGTTTTTCACGCATATTTAAATAATTTATAATTTGACAGAGCAATAAAACTGTGGCTTGGCTTGGCTTGGCTTAGTTTACTCAACTTTCTAAAACTTACTTTCTGCCCAGACACACTTAGATACTTTTGCATGTGTGTTTAATGAATTCCGCCTACCAAAAAGTGAAATACGCACTTTTCAACTCGCACACTCGCGAAATCATGTAGATCTACGCA
The DNA here is from genome assembly GCA_027744355.1 of Tyrannoseira gladiata. Taxonomy (NCBI): domain Eukaryota; kingdom Metazoa; phylum Arthropoda; class Collembola; order Entomobryomorpha; family Entomobryidae; genus Tyrannoseira; species Tyrannoseira gladiata. Next base: position 6,741 of record JAHZNH010001990.1, on the reverse strand, counting down.
TGTTTGTGCCAGTTTCTCAATTTACTTATTTGAAAATTGGCTAAAGGGGTTGATGTTGATGATGTGTTTTATCGATGATACGTACTTTTTTGCTCGTTTGCAGATCACAAGTTTGTGAGGGCGCAGGAACCTACGTTTCGCAGCCAGGAATCAACGAATGGTGTCAAGAGAACTGCATGCGATATCCACCAAACTGCCCTGAGGACAAGTGCCGGTGTTACGAGTCATGCGAGCCCACGGAATCATTCAGGAATAAAACAGGATCGGATTTATATTGCCAGCATTACTGCTTTGTGCATTCTGCCAAAAATTGCAATAAGGAGAGATGTACCTGCCAATAGAGCTGGTGATTGGTATATTAATTTGATTATCAAGTTGAATGGTTGATATTTATTGTTGGGGTATGACATGTGCCTATTTTGAGACATTTTGGAAAGAAATAAATTTAAAAAGGATTTGCTTCTGTACGTTTTGCTACGACTTTTCTTGATTAATGATTAAGCAATAGATAGATGTCCCGTTAATCTGTGCATTTCCATCCAGCGTACCTCCTTGTTTGGGCTAGTTCCGATTTTGTTCCTGTAAGAGAGGATGCTATAACAGCATGTAAAAATTGCGGCTTTCTTTGCTCTCCTTTAATCTTGTCCACCCGTCACAGCCGATTCGCATTTCAATATTCATGGCTTTCAATGCCATTTTGAATGTTTTTTCCTCCTTGTTTTCAAAAGTTGACACAGAAAACACAACAGGAAAGTCTTGTCGCCCTCTCGTTAATGATCTCCTTATCGTGGCAAAGGTATCAACACTACCTGTCTGAGTATTTCCTCGGATGTAATTATGTCTCATTAACAATTTTACGACGAAGAGCTTAAATATTTTTTACGTAAAACTCTAGTCCACAATAGAATGCTTCATTTGTATCCTCATAACGCAATAATAATGCAATCACCCGACCTGAGCATATAGTTCAAGAAAGACATCGCCGAATTATCCAATTCACTGATCATTATTATGCCTCTTTTATTATCTTGATGATTTTTTTTCAGGCGAGGGGACCGAGGTAGTATGAGCTCTTTGCTGGTGAACAAAGAACTAGAGATAGTAGTGGGATAAGCATTAGGTCACCACTAACTCAGTTGCATGCATGCATTTTTTTTTGTCATCAAGATTTCTCTTCAACCCTAAAGACCAATGATGTATCTAATGCAGTGAATGGATGTAGATGCGGAATATGTACTCTAGCATGCAAATGCTCAGTTCGAAAATGTCATAAATGTGCCACGGCTTATTGAAGGTCCTTTGCTTAAAATCCAATCTGTGGATTCAGGGACGCAGATTTTTCTGCATTATTGATGAGACGTTGAATAAGTGAACTTGTTGACACAAGTGCGTCTTCCTCGCAAGTTGACATTTCAAAGTGTCGTGGTGGTGTGCTTTTTAGAGTAAAATTTCTGAGTAATCGACAGATTACAAGGTCGACTAATAATTGGGGCAAAATGATACGGAGAGTGATTCCCAATTCAAAGTGCTGGATATTTATTGTGGCCGGGTCGCTTCTGTTTCTGGTGAGTTTTTTAAAGTTCTTTATTCATTGATCTCCGTAAATATTCTCCAATGTTCGAGATGATCTCTTTGGTTTGTCAGATTGATGAAGTCGTTTCCCACGGTCGTCTCATGGATCCCCCGGCAAGGAACTGCATGTGGAGATTTGGCTATCCGACTCCAGTCAATTACGACGATAACCAGTTATGGTGCGGTGGAGCCGCGAGTATGATTCAAGATAATACTCATAGATGTTTTTACACAACTGATTTGTTAATGAGATAATAAAGTATTGTTGTCTTGATTTTCAAGTCATGATCAACCAAAATCATGGAAAGTGTGGCGTGTGTGGGGACAATTATGCGGATCCTGTTCCACGTGCTCATGAAACTGGAGGCGAATTCGCGAGTGGAATTATTGTCAGAAGATACGCTCCAGGGGAGGTTAATCGCTATTAAAAAAATCTTTTAGTCCATTTAGTGCTTCCAGTTTACGCTTTTATTTTTAATGAATAAGTATAATTACTCATGTGGTGAACAATGACTATTTTTTCTAAATGATGGGCTAATTTGTAAAAAGATCATTGATGTTGAAGCGGAACTGACGGCAAACCATCAAGGAACGTTTGAGTTTAAACTCTGTCCGGTGAAAGATCCAGCCCAGGAAGTAACCCAAGAGTGTTTAGACAGGTTTAGAATAACTTAACTTTCTCATCTGAATATAAATAATAATAATTATTATTAGCAATCATCCGTTTTATTTTCATAACAAAAACTTGTGCAGCAACCGCCTGAAACTTTATGATGCGAATGGGAGGCTAGCAGAAAAGTACACCATTATGTCGCAAGAGAAACGAAAAACATTCTACTTCAAAGTTAAGCTCCCTTCGTACACGAGTTGCTCCCACTGCGTTTTACAATGGACCTACATTGCAGGTTTATAATATTTATTAGAATTAACTACATTATAACAATACTTAAATGTGCCCGTGGTTGTCTTTTTGAACTTTAATTTATTGATAGCGAACACTTGGGGCACTTGTGCCAATGGAACTGAGGCTGTCGGATGTGGAGCGCAAGAGACATTCATAAACTGTGAGTAGATATTCAGATAGCATTTTGAAGACTGCTACAAGTTCTACATTCAATCCATACAACTTACTTTAATCACACTGTCGCAATACCTTACAATTCAGGTGCAGACATTGCTATCATCCAGAATACAGGTGGCCGACCTCCAACCTTCCAATCCAACGCTGTGATACCAATGTCACCACTTCTTCAACAGCCAATGATTCGGTACAGGGGCAAGATGCTACCATTCGTGATTCGGTGAGGATAATGAATCAAAACTCTTTACTTTTTAAATCCACTGAACACCTAATTCTAAACTAAGCACTTATATTTGCGTTGTTTCTAGATCACAAGTTTGCATAGGAAGAGGTTCCTTCGTGGGAGATGAAGAAATGGACGGTTGGTGTCAGCAAAATTGCCTCCGCTTTCCCCCCAACTGTCCGTCAAATAGGTGCAAATGTCTCACTGGATGTGATGCAGTTGGATCATTCAAGAATCAGGAAGGTTCTGACGTCTACTGCATGGATCAGTGCTTGGTTAATCCTCCTACGCAGAACTGCACCTCCGATAAGTGTTCCTGCTACTGAGCACTTGCTTAACAGTATTATCATTGTTTAAGGCTGATCTTGAAGAACATTGAGTTCCTCCCGTGTTTCAACAAACGTTTTTTTCCTTCCAATAAAATATTTACTAATTAAGTACGAATTACAGGAAATAAATCCCGATTTTGAAGCACATGTACATATTGATAAATGTCCCAATAGACCACGATATAGCTCTCGCTGGTTGCCGTACAATGTAGATCACATACACAACGGTGTAGAGATACCTGGACAAGGTAAAAACCTGGAAAATTGCTCGAGCATACTGAACTGAGGGATGAGTGAAACAGTAAATTAGTCCTAAGATGCAGAATGGCAAAATCGTTTTCACATCATCGTCCTGCGCTCTGAAGAAAAATAGACTCATTCAAAAAAGATTTTCATTTGCGGGAGAAAAAAACTCTGAGATTTTTTAAATGTCATCAGAGTGTAAATAGCCCAAACCTGACTTACCGATGCGTGCGTAAAATGTCCTCATCAAATGTCTTTCGGTAATTTCGGAAGAAATATACATCTTCTTTTTCGAAGGCGATCTTCATTAATACAGAAAAATTCATTTATTCCTATACTCTGCTTAAGCCTCGATCATGATTTTATTTATTTTTCATTTTTCAAAGCTTACCTTTTTCTTGTATTGGAGAGCGGCACGCCAAAAGCTGAGGAATATTATCTTGAAAATTAGAACGCTGGAATAGAAGGCAAACTGTCGGAAAACAGGCCAGGAGAAATCTAGCTCAAACGTGAAGCCCATTTCACTATAATCTCCGAGTTAAAATGTGGACGTTAGAAACTCTACTCACGGGATGATGACTGGATCATTTCAGAGGATCTATGGTCTATCAATGGCTCTTTCAACTTGAATTTGTCCCGTTGAGTATTCTTTGGAGGCAGAAGTACACATTTTCCAAACGAATTGTAACGATATAGGAAAACCACTTACTTCCGATCCTAAAATTGAGTAATGGTTTTAAATACCACAATCCAAAATTATCATTCAAAGTTACAGGAAGAGGCGACAAGCCCGAGTCCATATAATATTCTCACTTCACCCCGACATTCGACGATACTAGAAAAAATGCATGTACAAACCATCACATCACAGATCAATCCATCCGCAAGGCAAAGCCCTTACTTTCATATATCTTTAATATCGTTATCGTCTCATGTGGCTCTTGGCTCTTGGTTGTGTTTTGTGTCTGATAAATGTGCACAGGCTGATCATTTTTACTCGCAATGAAATGCTTTGACTGTGCAACCCAACGCATTAATGGACATCGCGAAAAAATAAAGATTGTTGTTGTTATAATATTTTGGCAATGATCTTGAAGTGAATTCAACACGTTCAGGTTCTCAGATTTTGGTCAAAAGTAATCATTAATTAGTCATAATTGATAGAAGTCTTGATCTCTGCTACACTTCTAGCAGAGAATCTGTTAGGTCAAATTGGTGTCAAAGAACTTTTAAGGAACGACATTTATGTATTATCGGATGTAGAGTCAAAGTGTCATTTCGCTTTTTTATCCAGGGGTAGCTCCAATACTTCCAGTTATAAATACAGTTTCAGTTTCGACGAACAACTTAAAACTTCAAAAGTACGATAACAAGATATTGTATAAATAACCAAAATTAATTTGGGAGATGAATAGAACGGTTGGACGCTTCCTTCTAAGAGGAATCGTCATGTTCCTCTTTCTCTCACTTTCTAATGATTATTCATCCGTGTTTGGGGAGGCAAGAGGTAGGTCATACAAAAGATTATTTGCTAAATGAATGTCAAAATGTATTTTGGTCGTGGTACATCCAGTGGATAATGTAAATGTTTTATTATAATGTTTGGTTTCTAGAGAATTCAAAAGTAGCTCAAGTATCGAAGAGGGGCGAAGATGATTCCAAAACGGATGCACAACTAGTTAGTGGAACCTCCCAAAATTCTCATTCAACCACTACAAATCTAAAACAGGGTAAACCGCAACCCCGAGAATTGGTAATTCTTTTTACATTTCCGAAAGTAAAAAAGGGTAGACGACTGTCAATAAGCAGTATATTAAAATTGTTATTATCCTTTTCTTTAACAGCAAAAATCCCCAGGAACCGACCGCTGTAATCTGAGTCAAGCTGATGTGAACTGCTCCGACTTGGATGGAGATTGTATCGATTGTGATTTTAAGAAATGTCGATATGGCGAAAACGTGACCGTGCAATGTCAAAAGAAACCCGGCGTCGTGTGCAAGGTAAATTTAATTTGACTGATGGTCAAAATGACCAACGGTAGTTTTGTTTGCAATTAATGAGAGAAGAATTTTTTACCGTCTCCAATTTAGGAGGACATCAAGTTCACCAGGCATTTCATTTGCCAATACTGCTATCAGACGCCTCTTGAACAACAAATCTGCAATGGTGCGAGAGGCTGCAATTCAATCCAGGCACCCAGAAACGTTATCAAGTAAGGAAACTGAAATCATCAAAATTGTTTGAGGGTTTGTGAGCTGAAAGGCATTTAATTAACTTCATAAAAATTATTGTTGTAGTTGATTAGTGAGGAAGAAAATTTCACTAGCAAGTTAGATGTTCTATCTCAAGTATAAAGACTGGAAATAATATTACGTAATTAATGATGAAGACTTTTTCCCCAAGAAGGTTTAACAAGTGAGGTGTCAAAATACCTAAGATCGACTTCATGAAAGAGATTTTAAATGAACACGTACATATATTCAAAGAACAAAACCTAGTCAAAACTTTAAATCAACCGTTTATTTATACTATAACGCGAACGACTAAACTAGGACTACATAAGAACCTAGAACCAGTTAGAATGTGTGTATTTATGTATGTATTATCAGATACCCAGATTAAAATGAGATGATGATAATAATAGTAGGCATTAGTGGAATGGACCGAATGTATTTAACTTAATGGATAATTTACTAAAATATTTTCAAAGTAATTTTATGCATACCTCTACTTATCATTTCAATTTTGTAATCTACAAGGTAAAATAAATACTACCCCTCTTAGTTTTAATTCTTGTAGCTTCTTAAAAATAGTTTTTTAAGGATGAAACTGTAACATTTTCAAATGTTATCGAGATTTCTCTGTTTGCGCAAACGACGGCGGACAGAAGTATTATTATTTTTCATAGCTTTGTATCTCGTTGCAACTGGAACGCATGCGTGCGCACTAGAATTTCCACTTATTCGTGAATTCGGCGTTGATCGAAGAATACGTGAGTTTTGTCGCATATTACCATCGAGTTGAAAAGCTGGAATGGCAGGGGAAGGTTCCGGAGTAATTTGGAAAGGAACAATTGACTTCATTGCAGATACGATCTGAGCCACCGTGGAAGTCAAAAAATTATTTCTTGTCGGTGGTGGCAGCTCCCTTGGAAATCGTTGATCCGGATCATTTTGAACCGGGTCATCATTGTGTTGAAAAAACCTGTAACGGTTTCCGTAATATGGCCTACTTGCGTCTCTTTGAATCCAACCATTTATTGCTCTCATAAACTTGCCGTTGCCCCTCTGTCT
>JAHZNH010001989.1:0-11624 GCA_027744355.1 Tyrannoseira gladiata | reverse complement strand
AAAAAAACAGCGTGTGAAAAATGAGTATTATGTAGCCATTTAAGAATATGATTGAAAGTAATGATGATATTTTTTTTTGTATTTGTGAATATGATATGAAATGTGATGTTAATTTTTGGGAATGAGATGTGATTTTTTTGTGTGGATGTGTTTTTTTTCTTTGTGTTGCAGGGGGAGAGATGGATGAGGAATCAGGAATTAATTAAGTATATGTTAAGCGTAGGTTAAGCCATTGTATTGTTCTATTTGATTATTGTTATACGTACTCGTAATGAAATTACGTAAATATTGTGTAAGGAAAGGGTTATTTTTGCGTCTGCCGGGGGAAGATGTAACATGGTGAGGTATTGCAGGCTTCCGTGCCTTGTTTTTTAGTGGCTATGTGTGTGTATTGTACCTTCCTTGGCAAAAAGATGCTCTTGTAAGAAATGGATTGTGAAGTGAATCGTAGATTAAAGAGAGACTTCAGTTGCTCTGTGGAACCCGAGAGAATAAGTACAGTTTTTTGAGAGAGTATTTTATTTGAGGCATGAGCACTCCGCCATTTTCCTATTTCTGTGAGCACTAGGTTTTTGGTAGTAAGTAACTAATTCCAGAGAACCGCATCTTCCTGAGAGAGTCATGATAGCGTCGGACCATCCCCTGACCCCCTAAGGACCCCCACTAACTTACACTGTTACAGTGCTCCTCTCCGTGCGTGTGCTATCTTCCCGATTGAGTAAAAATACCTGATTCAATTTTTTCTGGCTTACATAAAAAAGTGAGCTGCACTAGAAAATTCTATTCAGCATCCATCCTCTTCTTAAGATTTTATTTCCCTGGGCGCGCACGGACGGAAAGACACATAAGATCCGGGCTTTGGTTACATTACATAAATTTAGCATGTCTCTGCTTCTGCTCCCGCCGCTGATGATGCGTTTATCTTTGCGTACGTGGTTTAGTGTCTAAGTAGAAGTTGCGTTCCATCGAATCGTATCGTTTGTTCGACCTGACATGACACGATATCAAATAGGATCAACGAGGTCCCGCCACAGAGACTACGACTCGCTCGCCAGAGCTGAACTGATTCGAGATAGATGGGGAGAAAAGGGTGAAAAAAATCCCTTTTTCGGGCAAATCCCTCCCAAGCTATGTGTCTGCTGATGCATATAACGTCATTAAAAATTCAATCTTGTGAGCTTATCTCCAATGAAAGCATCTATGTTATTCATGTTTACTCATTCATATCCATTTGGATCGTTTTCAGAGCGAGATTCTTTCGAGGGAAAAGATCAGGAGAGGAGAGCGGCGAGTGAACGATGCGACCGCCACCCAGATCTGCCTGTTGTTGGTGCTGTAGTGATAGCAGTTGTCTTGTCAGCGGCGGCGGAAGAGAATAGTAATACGGACATCCTTGGACAATCAGGATGTGTAGTAGTAAATTTGAATATGAAGTGAAGGACCCACCCGCACGACGACTACTACTACTACTCGTTTTCAATCCTATTTACTCCCCCGTTACTATGCGCCCCCTCTCACTTATGCATACCATTGCATCAATATAACACCAAAAAATTGGTTGGAGAGCCGAGAAGTAAAATATCCAGAAAAAAAGAAATTGGTGGAACTGGAAAGCTCAACACATGCCACGCTACTCACTCACTCAAACCAACTCAACTTAAGGTTTTTTTTGTTTCGGGCGCAGATAGGTGGAAAAAAGAGATAGATTGGGGAAATGGAATAAGGCAACAACGATAGCTTTAGTAGGCACGGAAAAAAATCTGGGAAACCGCAGGCTAAGCCGATGTCATGAACGGAACAAGAAGTTTTCACTAAAATTAAAGTGTACCATCTGAACATCATCGTGGACTCCCTTCAGAGGATTCTACTGCACAGAGCTCTTGTCCTCCTGTTACGGTCCGTTGTTGCCTGTCTTGTCAGCGAAAATGTGGCATCCGAAATGTAGAGAAAATTTCGGGGATGGTAATGTAGGGGGAAAAAGTTTTTAACCAAAATCCAAATCCAACTTTGCATAAAAGCGCATACGAACAGTGGTAGACGGTGGAAGGACCCATGAGAACGGATGGATGTATTCTTTTTTTTCAGAGGAGAAAATTAAAATGATGAAGTACGAATTCCTGATGTGAATTCAGATTGGGGATTACAAAGTTCCCGTGGATGTGTGTGTGGGGGGAAATGGCGAAATCGAAGGAAGAATCTAAAGGTGTTTGGCCATCTTAATTTCATTACTTACCTCCTCCACTAATTCATCGGGGAGAGGTGGTGTGTTCCATCAAAAAAAATTTTTTTGAGAAATTGAAAGAAAAGACAAAGAAAATACTTACGTTCTTCTGGAATAAAAAAACTCGACACGGACGCGAAATGATAAGCAGATGGGTGAAGAGCGGTCTATAAAGGTACTACTACGACTACTTCGGTTTTCATTCTCGTGTTCAGTGGTTGAAACAAAGTGAGTTGTAATAAGGACCACGTAAGCCTCAACTTTGCAATTAAGGTAGGTTGCAGTTGATTTCCCCCCTCTTGGACTGGGTGAAATCTTATTAGTTTGTAATGAAATATGAGAGGAGATGGTACAAAGTTGGCCTTATCGTCGCAAAAAAAGAGATTTCCTCCTCTTTGTCAGTCTGAGACCTGAGGTACCCAAAAGTTCTAGTTGAGCTCTTGAGGGGAACAACTTCCTCAAACCAACCAGTGCTTCCCCTCTCAGCTAAGGTATCTTAGACAGAATGGAGTATCACGGATTCTCGTCCCGGTCCCTGTTCCAATTTTAGCGGATTATGTTTCCTAAAGTAAATGAATAGATGACGCTAATCTTTTTGCATCGTAGTAGTAGTAGAGCGCTATGATGGAGTGGAGGATGGGAAAGTTTCCCTCCATTAAAAAGAATCCTCCTCGAGGCATTATAATGCCGACGACTAGGGGCCATTAGGGGATTAATTACATGAGTTGATTATCAGTAACGAAGTCACTCAGAAAGGATTTTTTTCTCTTTGCGCGTGGGCATCTATCTAGCCACGTGCTTCAGTGTTTGCCCATGAATTATGTTATGATGCGTACCATAAATATAACTATGACCGTGGACCATCATTACCATCATCATCATAGTTTTTTTGTCTTTTCTTCATGTCTTCATTCTTTTCCACCTCATGATGTGATGATGATCCAGCCAGTAGAGCGGAGAATAAGAAGCATCATCATCAACATCAAATCATCTTCATCGCATCAACGCAACACCTCCGTCATTCTTTCTGTTTGAGTGAGTGCTTGCCGCACTCCTTTTGTTCTTGTAAGACTAAGGAAATCCTGTGTCCGTTCACGACGATGATGATAGAGATGATGATAGAGAGTGGCCCAGCATTACTTACTGACGGGCAAGTGTAAGCTCTAATCCCATAAAGTAAGCTGATTTTTTTTCTGCTCGGAAAGATACAACATGATTTTGTTTCCGAGATGCCTCCATCATCGAGGACGATATTTTTTGCGTATGATCCGTATCATTATCATCATTGCAATATCATCGCATTAGGATCATTCACATCAAGTTGCATCATCAAAGTGAAGTTGAGCTCATCTTCTCTGAACATGTCAAATGCATTTAAGGTATAAAATTTGTGGCTAGTCTGCCAAGTACTTGCTTCGCTATCACAATATTCCCGGATAAAAGTTATCATCGGGAGAGATCACATCATATCATATCACATTCTCCTCGTCTTCGTCATATCATCATTTTTTATCATTATCGACTGCCGTATAAGTAAAGTTTCTCTCCTACCGACTTACTTATATGTTCCCCTACTGCATCCACCTTCTCTTTTGCATTCATTTATGTACTTATGTATGTACTTTTATACCTTTCCTCAGGATCGGATTGAAACTGTCCAAGTTCACTCCGATCTTCTTGTGCGTTCAATTACAAAACTGCTTCACAAATTTCAATGATATTGGGTTTGGCGGTTGCATATGGCGTAGCAATTTACATGTTGCACTTCACGCACTCTTGCATTCGCCATCTTATTGCACATCAGCTCAGGCCAGCAGTCACAATCATCGCGAAGAGGCAAGTAAGCAAGTAAAGTAATTCCTGGAGGCGAAAGCACTAGACGGCACATCGTATCATTCCCCTCTCCGCGAAAAAGAAAGAATGTTCAAGTGGAGGAAAAAATATTGGAAGGGATGAGGAGAGAGATGCACTGCATTTTTTTTATTGGGAGCCATAACCATGATATATTCTGAAAGTCAAAAGGAAGTTTAGTTCAGCGTAGAAGCGTTTTTCTTGGTTGCTGGAACGTCAAACCAGTGAGCCGTCGCAAAGTATTTATTGCCATGATTTGATAAAGCATGCATGGAAAAAGATTATGGCATGGAATATTATTCTGTGCGACAGATGATAAGCTGGTGTAAATCTTGGCAACCCTGGGTTCAGCTCCAAGAAGTCATCATCAATCCCGTCAACGTTGCAAAAGAAGAGAAGGAAATATGAAAACTCGGGAAAAAATAGGCATTTTTATAGATATTTGTCCTCCTCTCCGGTTTAATATGTTGCGTTTTTTTCCTTTTGATGGAACAAACCAAATGGAATGAATGAAGAATGGCTCGTATGGAGAGGAGGAATGTTGATGTGGCCATGTGAATGTGGAAATATCTGTCAACCCGACAGACAATTTTTCCCTGAAAATTTCACAAATGTCAGTGGAGAAAAAAAGTAGCGGAAGAGAGGGAATGGAAATGCAAAATACAAATTCAAAATCGTAAAACCGTTTTCATGTGACATGTAAACTTCGTCTTCTCTTTTTGCAAGGTGCGCAATCAGGCAACCGAACAAACTCACCAACCACGTAGGCATACACGTAAGTAGTACTTACGATAGTGGTTGGGGTAAAATGCACATATCATATCCATATCCTCCTTTTATCATATGAAGTTGCCGACTAGGAAAAAAAAGTTTTTTCGTCGGGGGTAATCAAAAAAACTCCCATAAAAATCAAGAACGGTTCGGTTAAGCGATGTTGATGATGATGAAATCTGATCCAAATGGGCACAAAAAGATTAGGGCATGTTATCCGGAGTGGCAGATGAGGTCAAAGTTCCTTCATCATGAGAAGGGTTCACAGGAAAAAAAGTTGCTGCCAAAGCTATGGCGACGGTCTGTGTCAGTCTCCGGTCGCTTTAGATATGCTTTTCTAGTAAAAGGATGAACTTCTAACGAATGAATTCGTACATCTTCTTCAACTTAAGGAAAAAATCAAGTAAGGCGAGGTTGGAGCGGGAAGGGGGAAGAAACTGTTGTCTTAATTTTAGTGACACTTGCACTTCCCCATCAGACTGTAGAATTTGAATTTTAAATGACCCCATCATAATGAAATGTGACAAAAGAAGCGATATGGGAAACGATACTTTGACCAATCCCTGGGCAGACAAAAAAGCAATTATTTTTAATCGCATCTTAAAGCCGGGCTTAAGCACGATTTCATGCTTGCGGAACGAGTCATCAACTCATCAAGACTCTTTTTTCTGATGCGCGTCCTCGACGAATACGAACTGTCATCTTGTTTGACAAGATTGCAGTTCGAGCTCGAGCTCATGAAAGCGATTTCCTCGTGGATGGATGGACGAGCAAGGGGACAAGTAAACGTTTGAATGCGGATATTATGCGATTTGAAATTCGAAACACAAATACGAAGATGTGCACATTATTATCTGATGGATGCAATGTATTACCATGGATTAGGAGGAAATGGGATAGTTTATTGAGTTGAGGACTTGTTCACCAGTGGAAATTTAACAACGCTGTCTAATGTTGTTGTTGGTGGTGGTAGTGGGAGGGAAAGGAGAATTCTTTCTTTAATTTGCTCAAACGCAATTTCCCCGCTTCTTCTTCCAGGAGGCCATCGAACTGACTAAAACTAGTGGAGTGAATTATAATGAAATATGTTTTTCAATCTGTCCATATCAGATAATAAGATCTGACATTGTTAGCGTTTAACATGTTCCGGGAGGAGAGGAATGAAACTTCGCTTTGCATGGACAGCTTGGATACATTGATGTATGAGGACAAAAAACGACGGCTCATTTTCATGGAGTTGACTGGCTGGAAAAAAAGGAGTTTCTCCGCTTTTAAAAAAGATCGACGAATGTATTAGGCGCTTACGTCGTTAAAAAAATCTCACTTATCAATTGCTCATCTGGAGAACGCACAGAATACCTAAGGTTCTCCGGATTGGAAAGCTTTATTCGTGTCTACTAAAGTACGCAATACATTTTGCAGCTTCTTTCGTGGACATGATATGATAACCCCCATTCGATTCGATATGAGCAATCGCTTCATCTAAAACGAAATTGCTTTACAATTCTTAACTCCAATCCCATTTCATTCAATCCCCGTCCTTCATCCTCAGCTTCGCAATGAGAAACTGTTGTCCAGTTGAGGAAAAAATGTATTTTTTTGTGATTGTGATCTTATTCTACTCGGATGCAGGTTCCAGTGAACTGTCCATGGTTTATCGGAAGAATTGGTTGTGAATCTTAAGTTCTGAGCTTGGAACTCCGCTTGGTTTAGTTTAAATTGACATATGTATAAGCCGTGAGAGCAGGATTCCGTTACGCTCCTCCATCCTTCCTTGTTGGAGGATAAGTAATATCCTCTCTTTCGAGTGCGTACCTTGCCAGAAGAGCCGCACCACACATCTTTTGTGCACTATTTCAAAATAAAATGAATCTAACGGACCGGACCACTAACGAAAAAAAATATCCTCTCTCTCTTTCCATTCTTTTTCAATCTCTCATTTCGATTTCGATGGCTGAAATAGATAGGTGGAATCTTCCATCACAACTCATAAGCTCATGCTTTACTGACTCTGAATGCTTTTACCCTATTCGAAGGTTTTTGTATGCATGGATGGATGAATAGTTGAACGGCGAGGCAAAGAGGAATGATAACAATGTGATGGAATAGCACTATTACAAAATCATTTTCTACGGAAATAAAAAACTCTTTTCAGGGCATTGTAAGATGTAGCTAGAGAGCTAGCGACTCAAATTTTTTTTTCGAACATTTATAGAGAAATTACAATGCAGTAATAATAACACAATAACAGCAATAGTACTCATCATCAGGGAATAATGATAATACTCAAAGGCTATTATCATGATGATCATATCATATTATTTTATTTTACATCCAACTTTTACATTAATTTTTTTAGAGAGGGTGAGCACTGAACAAGGCATGACTGACTGCGAGTGAGTGACTGAATGAGCGAGCAGCACCAACCTCTCTCTATTCTCCCGTTTTGGAGTTATTCCCTTAAAGGAATAGTGTATTGCCGTTCAGGGGAAAAAGAGATGGATCGGTTGTGGCTTCGCTCCGTTTGGCTAGCATTCTCCTTCAACTGCAACTGATCGCAAGAGATCATCCATCTTTCCCAAAAAAGAAAATATGAGGTTGGGCTCCATGTCGTATTATCATCATCATCATCATCATCACAATCACCAACATCATCCTCAGATTTTTGTTGGAAGGGGTGAGATTCAAACGCCGAGTTCTCAATGGAGTGTGTGTGTGTGTACACACTGCGGAAGAAATGCGTGCCACTTCCATCTCACAAAACCTGAGATTTTCTTTTAAAAAACTCCCTCAGGAAGAAAACAAAACTTGTGGGGAAGGGCAGGCAAATCACAAATAAATTTTGATTCATTACCAATACCAAAGAAAAAGATCTATAAATTGTGCGTAACACAGGTGTACCAAGGAGAAAAACGTAGATAAAGTATTGAATTCAATGGAACAAGCAGGACCCATGCAGCCCTGGGTACTGGTGCAATGATAGAGTTACGGGATTACTGATGACGATGATGATGATACTTTACTTGTGCACTGACTTCTAATACGCACAAAACCAATGTAAGCGATGCCAAGTCACTATCATTTTCGTTGGCGTTGTATTGTATTAGGGCGATATGTTTCTGGAATGGGATTAGATATTGGAACCCTACGCAGTTTCCTTCATTATCCCTCCCGTCGGCTCAATTTCTTTCGATACATATTCTTCCCAAAGTATGAATCTATATGTGTATCATTTCTCCTCCTGGAGGGGAATAATGGCAATCATTCTGTCAACGGAGAAATTCCAGGTTGAGTTTGAGCCGATGATCATGATGAGGATGATCGTATCATGAGGAGCACAGTATTTTTAGCTTTAGAGCTTTCGTCCATAAATGCATTTATTCCGATGGAGGGATATTTTATCAAAGAAAAAAAGCCTGCCACAATGACGGCCAAAAAGCAATGGCCTCTCCAATCTGGCTAGAGACTAGAATCTCATTTAATAGAAATGATAATTGCTCAAGAGAAGGATTCTAGCAGTAGATGTATGTAATAAAGACCGCAGAAAAAAAATGTAATCCTGAAGGGAGGGATCGGATCGGTGAAATGATTCTTGGTAATAATATCCCTCCCGAACCGCCGAAGGAATTCATCGCCGCCGCCGCCACCACCACCACTACGCTAGCATTATTTCCAAACACACATTGATTCTGCTCGAGTAGGTGGCAACGTATCGAGCTAAAAAAAATTATGTTCAGTAAATTTTGCCGGTTCTTTAAGTAGAAATTTCTCTGGCTCAAAAAGTTTGTATTTGTGAAGCCACTTTCGAGCATTTCTGAGGTTTGCACAGGTAACGCTCCGCACAACATTGACAATTAAAACGGGCGAAGTGTTGTGAGGCGGCCAAGATGCTTTTGGTTTTTAGTGCCATTCTCTAGTGCTTCATAAATCTTTCAACATCTACCTTTCTGCTAGTGCTTGGAGTAGGAGAAAATAAACGGTATTATCATTGCTAAGAATTTCCTCTCCTTTCGAAGCTATTTTGAAAAGCTTCCAATTGCGGTTGTAAAAAAATGCCTAGAGTGAATTGAAATTCATGTGCAATACTCGACGAAGACGCTGCTTCATTCCCTGCCTGGCAGCCACACCGCATCCTGCCACCGAATGATATTGTGAGTGACTGAGGTAAAGAGCATGATGGGCACAATACATCTTGTATTCCATTATTACACACTCGACGAGAATTGGAAGGGAGAGCAGAAGACAGGCGAGACGAGTTAATAAGTCTCTGTTGGAGAAGACGGAACAAGAACAAGATTTACATGCCAAGAATTCTCTTTTTCATCCCGGAGGTGAAGAATGTGGAGGTATGAACATTGTTTAAGAGCGATTTGCATCTCATTGCCAAGAAGCAGCAGTTGCAGTCGGGGGAAGGAAGTGCACATTTTTTCGTGAAAATGAAGTGTAATAATGAGTGATTACGACGGCTAAGAATGCATGATTCATGGGAAGCTCCTTCCTCCGACCTCGTTTTTTGCCATAGGATTTGGAAATGTGCACGCCAAATTCTTCATTATTCCATTCCATTAAATTGAAAGAATGCAGAATCCTTTCAGTATCCACTTAAGAATTAAGAGGTTTCGCATTGAAATTTCCTCAAAAATCCTCTTCTTACCTCGTTGGAGTGTTCTCGAATTCCCCTTCGAGCCCCTTCCGATACTGCCTTGATGGTGTCCGGGTAGTGCTGACAGACCTCAATCTGCTGAGCGACGAGACCCGGCAAGGCGCTGCAAACTGCCCGCGCTGAGTTCGCTATGGCATCCTGAGGATCTTCGGGAGCGTCCCCAGCCAGCTGCATTAGTTCTGCACGCTGGTCCTCCGTGATTTTTGGGGCATGATTTGCGACTCCGAGATACCTGTGCGGCAAAAAAAAGAACCATCATTATTATCGCCCAGACCATTACCATAATAGTTCGCCTTCGCATCACAACCTCCGATTCTCTCTGTGTGTGTATGTGAATCTCTTCATTCCAGTCCACAAGCAAACGCCGCACCATATCAGTGAGTTTAGCATATCAAAAACGATTTCAAACGGTCGTTCCACGTGCTTTTGAAAAAGGCATGTACGTGGATTCAGCAATGAGACGATGGTTTTTCCTCACCCGTCTCCGACTCGAGAAATTATGCGAGCTTTATGCGCCTCATTATGCGGCGGTGGCCGATCATGACGGTGCTGATCACCATCACTTTGATATTAGGATGACACGTTCTTCCGAACGGAACCAGTAGAAATATGTGGAAGACCATCCCGAATCTTGAAATCCTCTCTAGAACCAGAAAACCCGACGAGGGCTACACTTCCCGAACAGAACGCTACACAGAACGGTATGGGATGATGCCTGCCACCCAAGAAAATGAAATCTTTTCAGATTTTCAGAGGCTTTCCCAAGAAACATTCATGCTGGTTTCGTATTGGCTTTCCAGCATAACTGCCGGTTTCATGGTGGAAATCAGTTAATTCCGGAAAACGGTACCTACATGGTGCTGGTAAAACGATATGAAGATTTTCATGCACTGAAACTGTACATCTTTCCCGATACGTTTTCGCCTGTATCATAGTGGTGCCGAACAGGTACTTGGCGCAAGCATCTGCCCTTGGCAATCTAAAAATGAAACAGCTTCTTGTTGCTTGCATGGAAAACGTGCCGATTCAGTGCAGTTTTATCTTTAGTGGTTGATTTCTTTCTCGCGTCATTTTTCAGTCACATCTGTTTTCTTCTCAACCATATTACAAATTCCTGTGTAGTATGTTTCTAGTAGATTATGGATACCTCTAAAAAGTTTACAATCGGGAAATCTAATGCGGATAATTCATCTTAATTACTGCCTAGTAAGTGGATAAGTGTAGAAAATTGCCAAGCAAAGGCTAAGTTTCCAAGAAGCAGGTCAGCTTTACTTTAAGCAATGCAGCGGGATCCCGATAGTATACCTCGAGCAATCTGGCCTTCATGGAATGTGGATGTGATTAAAAGTTACAGTAAGATTAATACATTTTACGTGGTCTAATCATTTCAAATATTTTACTACGTTTTTAGTCGCATTGAAATACAGTATTCCTAATAGATTCAGCTGATAAAGCAGATAAAAAGGCTCAAGAGTACTGCAAGTTTTCTGATCTGGAGTCAAACGCTGCTGAAGGAAATGGTCCAAGGCTACCTTCTAATAATGAGAGGCAAACAATGTTGCGGAAAAGTTTTTCTGTTGAGGGATGGTAAAGTCTGTCGAATTAGTGAATGTGAAAACAATGTTCTTAATGCTTAGTTATTTAGAAACAATTCATCAGTTACTGGCTACCAGTGCTTTAGCTAAAAGCTCTCTATTTTTAAACTAGGAATCAAAGATAGCTACGTTGTTGTCGATAGTTTTCAATTATTAAAAAAGTGTACGTGTGATTAATTGCTAATGGTTCTAACAATAAGTATATTATTCCGATTCTTAATGTAATGTATGTTCCTGTAATGTAAAATATAGGGATTAAATAAAAAAGTTAAAAGATAAATATGCATTAGAACGACACATTTAATGCTGCATGATCGATACCGTTTCGATGCTGGGTGCCATCATGCTTACTGGCATCATGTACCAAACCGGCACTGGGCACAAGGCACGATGTCGTTACGTACAGGCATTTGAGTACCAAGCCGGTACCGACAACCTTCACGATCTTGATGCTGGTAAAAGGGACAAAACTGTATCGAAACTGTTCTGGTTTTCCCGTACCGTTTCGTTATGAAAGCCAGCA
>JAHZNH010001988.1:0-19088 GCA_027744355.1 Tyrannoseira gladiata | reverse complement strand
ACAAAAGAAATTCACACTTACTATACTTATTGCGACCGAGAATCTACACACATGGTGTGGGATTTGTTTACCTATGTACCACACAGATATAATCATATAATCAAGTACGAAAAGTGAGAGAGGAGGACAAAGTTTATATCGAGTATAAGTTTATTGGAGTTTATAGGCACTTATAAAAAAGTGGAGTGGATGTGGAAGAGTCAGCTTGAAGTGAATAAATAAGACGTCATTGAAATATCCTCTCGTATGTATTCACTCGGTAAAAAAATTGTTATCTCTTTGCATAAAAGGCGAGCACAGTACGACTCCCTGGTTAAGTGCTGTTTTGCGTCGCCAGTGAGTGAACGGACAGCTTTGGCCTGTTGTCAGCTTTCAACAAAATTACCAAGTCTCCAAGAAAATAAAAATTTATCATCCGAGCCATCATCATCATCGGTTTCGAGTAAGTCTTGACGTTTATAAATTTCAATTATAACATGCGTATCAAACAATTTCAGTGAGTTTCAGAGTAATTATCTCCAATTCGTGTATCATAATCAACTTCAGTTATTTCGTTGATGAAATTCAATAGAATGTTTCTTGTCTCTCTTTGTCTGGTTCCCTTTCTAATTTTTCCATGACGTAGAAGTAGGTACCTTCTTTATCCGCCTACTAATTTGTGGAGGAAAAAGTCTCTCCTTATTTCTTTGACTAGTTTAACTTATTAATCCTGATGTTTAGAAGTTGGGCGTACTTTTAATTGATTCATTTCCCATTTTTTCGAAGGTATCACAACATATTTCAGTTCCACAAATCCACTAGGGTTCTACTTCATCGCGAACTTCAACTCCGTCAGTTTCTTCCAGTTTCGGACGATAATAACATCCCGATACCATTCCAACATGGCTAATAACGGAAACGGATCCTTGGCTCGCCAAAACTTCCACGAAGATTGCGAAGCCAAAATCAACATGCAAATCAACATGGAGCTCTACGCCAGTTATGTCTACATGGCCATGGTAAGTGTTAAGTGCCTACTTTAATTTCTGCGAAATTAGCATTACATCATCACACTTGTTGCCAAAACAAGCTTCTTTTCGTGAGTCACATGAAAATTTATCATTATTATTCTTCATGTAAATCTACGTGGGTTAGTTGTTATAATTCAGAATTGATGCTGATTTTGCGTCTTGTTGTTATTATGGCATGATGGTTTTTAGCTTATGAGTGTTTGAGATGATAACATGATGGTGACATGGTGGAGTGCATTTTTTGATGATGTTTCATTTTTACATTGTTCAAGGCTTATATGTCAAAACAAGTCAAAGTCTCATATTACAATGATGTTGATACAGATATCACACTTGATGATTTGCTGATTTCTATCGATAAGCTGATAATAATTATTGTTCTTCCTCCCTCTGAATAGACACTGTTGGAACTTCATGCAACTGCTGGTAACTGCAATGATCCTCAATTGTGCGACTTCTTGGAGAGTAACTACTTGGAAGAGCAAGTGCACGCGATCAAGGAGCTGTCCGATATGGTGACAAAGTTAAAGCGTGTGGGAACTGGCTTGGGAGAATACATCTTCGACAAGGACATTGGCTCCGAATAAAGTCATCCGCAAAGAGCGAATCGAATGAACTTACCTGCTTCTCTGAGTCAATCATTTCATTTATTCAACACTTCGGATTCATCTTATGTTTTACACATATAAATATCAAATTAGAGCGACTTAATTTTTCGTCGTCTACAATTCAACAACACACATTTGTCAAAATTAATAAGTAAATGTTTCGGAACTATTCAAGAATATAAAAAAATATGCAAACTATTTTTCTCGGATATTTTATTTGCCATTCCATGACAATTGTAATTTTGTCAGTTTTGAATACATCTATATGACACGTCGACACATCATCTTGAGTTAGTCAAATAATCTAGATCGCTCTTATCATTAGAGGTGAACTTATAACTATACTTTTATGTTGGTGAGTTGAAATACTAACGTTGATTTCAATCCCTGGAAAGCTAAATATAGGAAAATTGATAATGGAAAAAGATTAATGAGTGATTGTGAATATACATGAACTCCAACTTAAAATTATCGCCATATTGACATGACAAATAATTTTGTGGATTTTGGTTGGTTTATCACACTGTTATCGTACAATCCACTTTCTAATACAAAACCTGATTCAAGTGCGACATGGTAAAATTCTCAACAACTTGTTTTCCAGAATAAAGGTTAGTTTGCCGAATTTTTCCATACGAAATGGGGTAACTAGTATTGTTCCATGTAAGATAAACGTTTACATGTTTATTCAATTTACAAATTATCTGAATCTTGATTTGCAATATCGTAATTCTCAATCCTTGAAAATTACTTCATGATGTGACCGTTCAAACACCTATGTAAGAAAGGGAAACTGAGTTTTCATTAATTTTTTTACTATCCCTTTTCTAATTAATTATCCTATTCGATCCTCTTCTTTTAGTCGTATTTAATCTTGAATCGTTTTTGTTTACACACACAAGTAGTTCCGGCGAAATGCGGAAAAATATGTAACTATGGAAGTCTGGGAATAGCAATTGTGTACAAGAATATGTATAATAGATAAATACCGAATGTACTTGCGAAAAAATACTAACCGGAAAAAATCTGTATGACTTATAAGATGTGTTTGAAATAAAGGCGCATGTCAAATGTTTCCACATAGTCATAAACGAAATTGATCCAGCTTTGGGGTTAAAAAATACTAAAATTTAATGGTATCACCATTACTATCTTTCACTCTCATATGTAATCATAATATCAAAGATAAGGCATACAGTAACTCCAATTCCTCCTTACATCATCATCAATTTCGAGAGACAAAAGCTGAAACGAAATCTTGTGGTAATCAAGCGAAAGCTATGAAGCCGTAAAATAAAATAAGGAAAAAAACTCTGTCTTGTCCAGTAGAAGGATCAAGGCTTCTCGAAATTTTCTTATGATTCCAAATTGCCCTCTCTTATCTCATCCATTTTGGTTAGGAAAGTTGACCAAATCTCTTGCGATTATCACGTGGAATAAAAAGGACTGAAAGAAATTACCAAGTAGAACTGAGTGAGCTCACGGAAAAGTTTTGAAAAAGTCTTACTTTTAGGAATACGCATTATCAAACAAGAGGATATAACTTTTTTGTCTTCCATTCGTTTGTTCCCATCAGTTTCTCATTTCTCAATTTGTCCTACCCCTCAGATAAAGGTCTGTGAGGAGGAGTAGCAAGTAAGGAGTAATAAGACTAAAGTGAAGCAATACTTTTAGGACGACCTCCACTCTTGGAATCATAAAAGAGGAAATGAGGAAACCCCTGGAAAAGAGAGATGTTCGTCCAACATTGATCCCTTCGGTGCAATTGAAAACAAGTTGGATTGTTCATTGATGAGCCAAAGAGGAGCAGTAAGTTAGAGAGGAGCACGACTGTGTGTTTAACTAGTTTTAATGCTCGATTAAATCTTTGCGAGGGAGGTAGGATAGGACAAGATAGTGCATAGCAGAAGCACGTACCGCTTCCTTACTTCTGGCTTCATGTTATATGCGTAATGATAATCATAATGTTTTAATTCCCCCTTCCTTCCCCAAAGCATGGAGTTCATACACGAAGATTCACATTATGAGATCCTCAATAATCGTCACCACAAAGTTACACCGACAATTCGCAACGATAGCCGTGGCAATAACAATGAGCTGGAAGTGTGGAAAAGAGAAAAGAGTTTCTGGTTAGTTGGAAGCGGCTTCTCGTCATCATCCATCCTTCTCCTCCTCCTCCGATAAGAATTTGGAATGATGCTTGTCCGAGAGCATTTTTCCACTGAGCTATTAAGTAAAACAAGGAAAGAAACATGGATGTAGAAAGTTTAAGTAACAAACTCAGGAGAAGTAAATGATATACGCATTCATTTCATTGCTTCTGAGGAGAGAGTAAGATCTATCTATCTAGTAGATCCGCACGACTTTCCCGTATTCCAGTTTGCCCAAGGAGACAACATCAAATATTGCATTGCCCATTTATAGTTGGCACAAGGGAGCAAAGGAGACAAGAAGGGAAAGGCAGAGGCATTCGTTTCCACAAGAAACGCAAAAAATGCATCGGGAAAAGAGAGACAGAGTGGTTGGTTGGTTGGTGGTGGTGGTTGGATGATCGTCACAGGGGTTGCTCGCTCGCCACGGTTGGAAAATAGCACAATATAGCCCAGTTGTTATGTATAATTGGCTTCTAAATGCCGCTGAGATAAGGTTTCGAACAAATCTACACAAGCACATAAGTAGTTGTTTTATCAGTTAATATATTTTCTCTTGTTTCTTTCTTTCCCTCTCTATCTTCCTTTCTCTTCAGTTCTTCTTTCAAGTGAGTCCGTTTGCCAGACCAGTATTTACAAAACATCAACGAGAAGCGTATCAAGAAGAACTAGGGGGTGTACGAGCCCACCACTGAAATGAAATAAGTGGAAATGTCCAAGAGGTAAATGCATTCGTTCGCCTTCGCGGTACGAAAGTTTGGCTGTGTCTTGTTCTTGTTCCACAATCTAAGTACTTACTTGGAACAAGAGTGGAATTGAAGAAACAATAACAGCAATAAACAACTGCCTTTTGTTGAGTAGCCAAATGAGATATGAGACCTTTTTTCCTACGAGATTCTTCCTCCTAGTCTCAAAGAGACCATTTATACACTCGTTCTAACTGCATTAGTCCTTTCACAATGATGAGGAGAGTAAAAAAGGGGACGGCGATGATGATGGTGATGTTGTTGCCGACTCTTGTTTTATGTTGATGATAATCACCGTAATCAAGAAAAAATTGGATAAGTGGGGAGATGCGTGAAACAACAATGTGTGATTCCGTGACTCAACGTCTTATTTTGAGACCTTATAATCTCCTTTGGAAGGTATATCTTTTCTCACTTCCCTGTACCTCCAGACGCAAATGTCATGCTACTTAAGATTTGGTGGAGGATTACTTCCCGATTTTCCAACCTTTCTTACTTGCTAGTATTTATTTGGGAATATTTTTGCTGACTAAGTAAGGACTGGATGATTACAAGTACTGTACTTGAATGGATGGATAGGCTAATATTCAACCTAAATAAAATTATGGCTCATAAACTGCAATTTTTCGAAACAATTTTTAAGGATTTAGCATACCTTTAATGAGAGCTTATTTATGTTGTTACTGTGAGATGACATGTTTCAAATGACATTTTATGACTTGTTCGTAGCAACAATGAATAGATTACTAATCTTAAATTGAAATTGTAATCAAATCTCACGATTCAATTTACTAACAAACTTATAACCCAATAGGAGTCACATGATTCAGTTTCCACCTAAAAGGTAAATCTGAGGAACAAATTGTATGATATGGAGTTCTGAAGAATATTTGCATTGAAAATCCTGCATTCGTAACTACGGCATTTTTTTAAAATAAAAAGTGATGATTTTCCCTGAAGCATATACTTACTTATCCTTGAAAATTCGACCGAGCTATGATCCTACATATTACGTTAATATGATAGTTTGTGGAGCTGATATTTCTGGTTTTAATGGTGCCCTCATCTAATTCGTTGATCTCTTTATATACGTCCTTTGCTCTCCCACTTTCCTCAGTTTTATCAGATTTGTTGAAATTTTTTCGCTCTCCTCGAACTCCTTTTTCCTTGTGTCTAAGCCCTTCACTTTTCCAACATGACTGTGTAAATCTCACGATAATTGTGGATTGGGACTCCTTTACCTGACTTTATCTCACTCGGTTTTCTTTTATCTTGAAAAATTTTCATTCTAGGAGCATCATCATCCATGTCGTCATCAACTTCAACTTGCCAATTCTCCAGACACACCTAGAAGGAGTGAGCATTTTTGTATAGAGATAATAATAAAGTACATAATAATAGCATTCTCTACAAGCACGATGATGCAAATGTGGAAAAAGGAGTTTTCTCCAGTTCTCAACCTCCTCATCATCTTGGGACATGGTAACACTTCTGTCTTTCTGTACCATCTTACGAGTTCAAACTGTCCCTTCAAGTTTTCCTATGCACCGTACTTGCTTACAGTTATTCATGGGGCAACTCGCGTAAGCTCTTTCTCTCTCTCTCTAGCCTCTTGAAACTCTGTTCCGAAAGTCTCGGGGAAAATAAACAGAGGAGTTCACAGAGACACCTTTAATTTACCAAACAATTTCTCAAAGACGGAACTCTGCTAGAATTTCAGATATGTATTTTAAAATGCGGTTACCTATTTGGACTCCCTGCTTAGTGAGGCATTTTCGAGGAAAGCATAGGGATGAGAGAGAATTTTATAGATTATCTCGGAATAGCTTTTGTTGACTTTCCTTGTTTTCCGTTCTTGGCTCCCTTGGCGCATTTGAAAACTTTTTTAAAGGAAACATTAAGAAGGACGGAGAGGGATTAAAAAGAAAATGTAATTCATGAAGGCATTTGGGGTGACAGTGACTACAACGGCGAGTGAATAGATTTGGAAGGGGCAACTCACCCTTTTGCCAAGACTTCCCTAATTTAATGAGTTACGACCACGCATTCCTTGCTAACTTCATAAAACACTTAAATAAAACTTTCCAATGGTTGCCAAGCAATTCATACCTTAAAATTTAAAAAAAATGTGTTTCACTTTGCTTTTAGTGCATTTTCAGCTGATTTTTGTCCGAAAATGAATTTTTATGAAGAAAATTACAAAAAGGCCTCAACAATTTTAGTACTAATTACTATAAGCCAGTAGCGTTAAACCAGCGCAATTATTTTATCCACATAATTTTTATTAATTAAGCGTGATAGAAAGCATAACAGAACGTTGGATTTAATAGCTAGAACAACTAAAATGGCGGTAATAAGGAAAATTTCAACAACAGGCCATCCCGAACAGAATTAAAATACAGTAGGAATCAAATTGCCAAGGTCCGCAAGTTAGAAGGACGAAAAGGAATGCACACTGACGATTTTCCACCACCACCACCAAGCACCATCACTATCACACATGCTTGCTTACTTACGTGATAGTACGTGTAGAAATGGGGAAAATGTACCGGTTCCAAACTCCAAAAGCACTCGCCACATCCATCGTCGTCATGAAGAAGAGGATTTCATTTCTACAGAGATTGTGAGTATGCCCATCTAGTGCTCGTGATGAAGTGACTCTGAATGCGAGAGGGAATGCTACTTGTTTTGTACTTGTCGCAGTGTGAGATTGTGTAAAAACAGTATTTAAGTTAAACGGAGATGGAGGAAATTGTAGCAGTTTGGCTATTACGTTAACAGAGTAAAAACAGTTTCCTAAACCCTCCTCTTCTCTTATTCATTCCGTACCAACCAGCTAGCCAGCTAGTCGGCTATCCAGACAAGCCGCATTATTCTGAGTCTTCTCTCAACCAGGAAACGTGTTTCTCTCCCCCTGTCCGATGCCCTATTCAAATTTCTCTCTCTCTCTAGTGCAGTGTAACCAAATCTAGCACAAAACCTCGCCGAGGAGCAGCAACCACTTCTCTGTTCATTTTTGTCCGTGCTGCAGGCTGAATCTCTAAGAAACTCCGCAACTTACTTAACCCTCTCCACCACACTTACATTCACCACCACCACTACTACTACAGCAGTGAGTTTACAATTTCACCAGATTTCTGTCTCAGAACGCCCCATCACATCCGAAATCCGAGAACACAGCGTTTCTCCTCTCCGCTCCCTCACCGCAGTCTCTTTTTTTTCCTGTAGACAAGTAAATAAAGAAATCTTTCACACTCCCATCTCATGAATTAGTGAAAACGCGTAAAGAGGTCCATGTTTATCTGAATCGCTTTGTTTACATTTACAGAACATTAAGAGAAAAACAAGTTGTAAATCTGGACTTACGCCACTTTCAAGTCAGAAGCAACTGTTCCGTTTGCTTATAAAGATTTTATTACAAAAAATAGGCGAAACTTCTCTAAGAGGAGCTTAACATTAACACATTGGGACACTTGGAAGAGAGGTAATTAAAGTGTTTTTTCTTCCACTGGTGTGTAAACACACATTCTCGGTCTTGCTTGCTTTTTGCCCAGTGTCCATTCATTCATTTGGAAGAGACAAGTTTGGATCCGCGTCACCTGCAGATATTCAGGGGAAAGTTTCCAGTTAATCGCTTTAGGCACTCAAAGTCTCCGTAATAAATCCATTTCAAACCCTTAAACTTAGCTATTTTTCCTTGTTATTTTTTGACTGCTCCTGAATTAATTTTCGAGTCCTTAAGACAAGGGATAATTCAGGGTAAACATCATATTAGTGAGAATGGCATAAGAGAGAAGAGAAAGAAAAAACAACTGGAAAACAAACCACCCCAAGTTTACTTGTCAGCAACGGGAGAGAGGCACAAGGGTAGGAGAAAAAGTGTGAGAAAACTTTACCGTTTGACAGACGACATGCCAAGAGCAATTTGCAACTTGTCTAGTTTCTCCACTGCCATCCTTATCCTCTTCTGAAGGGAGAGAAAGCTCTATAAGAAGGCGCAACAAAATATACAATGCCATTAAAGCTAACACACATACTTTTCAAAACAACAGGATAACTTACAACTTACACAACACACTGGACTGGCAAGAAAACCACGTCGTTTAGACAAAACAGACTAGTAAATTGTCCTTACCCCATAAGCAGTCCCCCGTTTTGCGTGTATACGATAAATAGAGCGTAATAATCAAGTTTGGAGAAGTCCGAGACAACGATCCGGTTCCCCGCTGTTTTCGCTGTAAGAAAACGTTGTTCTTGAGAATCCGAAGGAAGTAAGCCCACACACAGTCACTTTTTCCCTGTCAACTTCTAATCGTTTGCGAAAGGAAGAAAAGTTAAACGGTTTACTTTTGTTGCTTCTGTTGTTTGTTGTGCTGAAAATTGATTTCTAATGAAGTTGTTACTCTCGGTGCCAAATAAGTGGCACTGATTGATTATCTGTTTTGTGGGGATTTATAGTCCTACGAAATTACTATTTATCTTGGAAATTATTTTCTTTCTTTTCATAGGATTTTGCCTCGTCGCAGACTTTCTGGAACGCTTTGCCCCAAATTACATCCCCATCCGTTCTTGGAATTGTTCGTGTTGGTGGTAAGTAAAGATATTATTTTTAAATGTTTTCGCTTGTTCATACTTACTAATTTATCGAATATCTTTTGGAGGAGCCTTGAGTTAACTTAGGACCTGAGAAGATCATAAAAGTTGCATCGTAGAAGGATGTATTTAGATACATACTGCTAATTACAGACTACAGTCCACTCGTTCACGTTTGTAAGCTTCATCAACGTGTATGAGAGATGTTTAGAATCAGATCATTAGAAGCTGAGGTTGGTTTGGCTACAGCAAATAATTATATAATTGCCCAAAATTACGTGGGTTGAGCTCAAAGCTGTAGACATTTGGGCCTAGTATGTTTGAAGGAAACGAGGTGGGTGGAGGTGGTGGTGGGTTGGGGTTTAGTGTAAAGGTTAATTAAACTAATCACTCAATGGGATAATTTCGCCCGGATGAGAAAGAGATGAGTTGGTGGTAAGAGCACCCTCCCCGGCACATGATTAGTGGCAGAAGCAGAGGAAACGTAATAAAGGAGCAATCTCTCACATGCCTCCTCACCACAAAAAGTGAAACACAAACTAGAAGAAGCACTAGTTCAGTTGGTGGCCTGTAAAAAAACCTGCGGCCACTGCTACTACTTACTAGCGTTGCGTCACAATATAAAAGCATTAGATTAGATGATGACTTACTCATCGAGTTATCATTATATAGATACTCCGTAGATAATTTAGTGAGTTTTGAAAGACACGCCAAAAAGCACTTACAATTTAAAACAATCATTGTATTACAAAACTTGCCCTCTGTGCCGTACAATTTCAAAAGACTGCGAATTGGGGCAAGGAGGAGTGTCCGCTAAAGTGCTTTTCAATAATAAGTGTTAGGCTTCATTGCTAACTCGCAGGAAAATTTTGATTTGATACTTAATTACACCCTTCTATTTAGAGTTATGCAATCAAATTCATGCTTTGAAGTTTCTTGACTTCATCAAAACTTACAGAACTTACAGATTCTGCAGACAACATTTGTTTTTTTACAAATATTAAATTGATTTCTTTTGGATTGAAATTTTTTTCGGTGCGAGCAATAAATAGTAAGTCGCGATTTTTTACTGGCAGATTGGACACATTTTTTATATTTTGGTATGTATTTATGAGGTGAATTCAGAGCAAGGCTTCATCTCATAATTCTGCGTGAGAATAACGTAAGGCCTGTTCGAAAAGTGGACTGTTATGATCAGTTATTGTAATAAAATTTGAGCGTAATCTTTATAAAAATAACCATGGCAAAAAGCCGGTCCATTACTGCAGTAAGTGTATAAATATGACGTCACATTCATCATAATTATTACTGTTTTATTGGTAATCCGGCTTCACCATATGACTTCGTTTATGAACGATTCATGATGTTATAAATTGTGAAAATTGCATTACCTTTAGTAAGTAAGCTTGTGCAGCCGATTATTGCAATACTATTGGATTTATGGTGATCGCGTATAAAAGTCGTAAGGGTCTAAAGTTCCCCCACTGGTCAGTTTCCCCCAAATACATGAATTTCGTTTGGCGGAACTTATTGTTAGTAGTATTTTAAACGAAATTAATTGTCCCATTTCTAGATTCCCGTCTCTCAGAAAATACTTGCTCCGCTCCTTATAATATACTTAT
Organism: Tyrannoseira gladiata; assembly: GCA_027744355.1. Classification (NCBI taxonomy): domain Eukaryota; kingdom Metazoa; phylum Arthropoda; class Collembola; order Entomobryomorpha; family Entomobryidae; genus Tyrannoseira; species Tyrannoseira gladiata. The sequence continues at coordinate 8,359 of JAHZNH010001988.1, read as the reverse complement.
TTTGGGCGACTCCCTGTGATTCATTCTCCAACCCTCACATACTTAAGTGGGTATTATACTGCATCCAGGGCAAAAAAATGCAATTTACAACGCTCATTGCTCTGTACTAACAGGAGTGGATGTAAAACACACGTAGATTTAGTTACTCCACCTCTTTTGGTCGATGCAATATTAGTTGATTAGGCAAAAGTGGATGAGTCTACCAGGACGTTATCTGCGTATTATGCATACTTAATTTAAGTAGAGCACGGGATGGCTGAAGTTAGAGCGGGCGGCCCAAAATCCAATCTCATAATGGATTCTCGTGGCGTCTAACACTGATTGCATGTCATTAGTGGCCGATTCCCTTTTTCTCTCCTTGATTATTTTACACCGCCCAAAACCCAGAAGGGATGTAAAGGAAGAAGCTGTAAGAAGTCGGTTCGCGCAGAAAGAAGAACACAATCTTCTTCTCCGGGAAAGATCTTCGACTGCACCACGAAAGAAAATTTGAACAGGGGCAACATAAGTATTGCACCGACTCCAGCTACTCACTCCAGGAACCACTACCATCATCCAGCCAAGAAAGGTAGATTTAGTTCGGAATCGTACTCAACTTCTTGTACTTGTACTTTTGGGGGAATCTCAGATCAGAAATGAAAGTGGGTTCTCACTTGTGTGTGCATTTGTACTACTTTTTTCATCTAGTTTTGTTTCTGGATTCTTAGTGCATCCTATTTTGGTGCTGACATTGAGCCCAGTTAAAATTTGAGTTTTGGGTTTTGCTAAAGGAGAACGCAAGAGGTGTGACCAGGAGGGTTCAGATAAGTAGTTGTTCTTCATTCCGACACGAGCTAATCCCATAATTAGAGTAACACTTTCGAATTCCCCATTAATAATCCCATTAGGCAATTCAAACCTAATTTTCAAAGTGCACGAATGAATTCGAATTTTATCGTAATTGCACCTCGATCAAGGGAGCGGAAGCAGTATTTCTTTCACAAAAATGAGATTGATAATGATTCGTTGCTGGAAACACTGAAACATCAGAGCAGTGGATTTGCGGAAAGCCTAACGTAAAGCTATTGAATATGTATATGTATATCTGCCTTTTTTCTTATCTTTGGTATTTCCCCGAAGAATATGAAAGTATCTTCATCTCCTCCATCCGATTTTTTTTCCCATTCGCCTTCATTCATGATGATAATGGTGATTGCCACCGCCTTCATGTTTAGCACGCATATATTAGCAAGGTAAACATCATTTCCTTTTGTGTCGACACAAAAAAAACCCTCATCAAAGCTACCACGTATTTTAGGCTGCACACCTCACCTTTTCCTCTAATGAGAATCTTTAGGATAGGAAATGGTCGTGGAGCAAGGGAAAAGTTTAGCATTCAGACTGCACCAGTGATAAAAAAATTGGTGAAAGAATAAAGTAAAAGGACTGGAAGAGAAAGCTGGTCTGTGGTGCCGTAAAGTGCGGTGGCAGCGAGTCATTAAACGTATCAGCAACTGAATCAAGTGTAATCATTGAATTTCAAGCTCATCATAACATCATTCCGCGTAGCGGTAGCATCTCTCTAATATTCGCCGTGGAAAGAGCATCATCCTATCCCATTCCACTCGAGCCAAACTTTCTTTTCTCGTGTCTTTTCTAAAGTAAGTTAAAAATCATAATTGAGATTGCCGCTGAATGGAAAATTCTACACACGCACGGAGTCGTCGTCGACGACGACGACCAAAAAAAGCGACGAGGAAAGAAGTGACGAGGGAACTGATATGACGATCACTAATGCCGCTTCAGTGTGTTAGCTAATGATCTCATTCTTTTCAAGCGGGAACGTACCTATCTGAAACTGCAGCCGAATGAATAACCCCTTCAGCTATAGATATTCCCGCTATGCTTACTTATTATTATTATCATTCCACTTCTTTTCTCAGCGATGATACAAAAGGACGATGAGGATCCGGGTGATTCGTGATGAAAAAGCTTCAACGTTCTCGAGTGAGCTTCGAGAGCTTATTCCTTCAAAGCATCAGATCCATTCCGAGCTCCTACACTTGCTACAGCTCATTCTTTCTGCTTATCTCTCAAAATATTTGTCATGAAGTTTGGAAGTTTTTTTTCTAATTTGAAAATGTATTGATAAAAGTGGCGAACGATGAGCTTATCGGATTAGTGTGAAGGGAAGAATCAGCGGCAAAAATCATCTTGCGTGCATTGCGCACCAATTTGTTTCCGAAAATTTGATGTGATGCTGAAAAGCCGAAACTTGGTAGATTTACGGCAATAATGATTTCCATGATTTTGGATTGCAGGATTCTGATAAAGGGAATCACGATTTCATCTCCCTGCAGGAATCTAATTTCTCGAAATGAACTAGGCGTTGCCTCATGATTATGATGTACTAACACGGTTGCTGTGTTGTAAGCGCGCCGTTTCTACCCGATAAATTAATAAATCCTACAATTAGGTTTCATATATATCAAAAGGCGAGATTCTCTCGGCTTTATCTCGTCATAAACGTTGTGGGATTGAGAGTTTGAGGTGGTTAACGAGCTAATGTAATTATTTGGCATTGTGAGTAAACTTTTTACTTGTGAATTATGATGAATGTAGCGTTTAAGGCGAAAAACATTTCACCTTGGCATGACCTCGAAGAAAAAATGTGGAAAATTGTCGTTAATTTTGTTTCTTCGAGTCTGATTTTTTTTAAATCCATGATTCAAGTGAATCAGGCTCAACTGATCCTCAGAAGCAGCAAAGTAGGAGCAGATGCTGAGGAACAGGAACCGTTATCACGCTCACTTGGATATATCACTTCTTTTTTCCATTAATAATTAATGATTGCCGTCATTACCACGAATTCGCTCAGAGTTTGTTTCTGGTCGAGATAAATGCGTCTTCTTCCTCTCGCTCTCCTTGAGGAATGCTACCGAGAAGCTCAAATTAAAGCAGATAAATCCAACCATCAATCAAACTAATTCCAAAGAAACGAGTTTTGCCTTACCATTTTCCCCGTAATCTTTGTAGGGATTATTTGCTACTCACTCATGCAGAAGTATCCTCTAAAATTCTGTGGGAGTTATGGTTCGTAATCCTCATTTTAAAAAGGGAAATCTCTCCTCCTCCTCCTCGTTGCGTTCAAAGGAGGGAGACGACACTCCAAGGAAATTTATCTTCCTTGAGCGTAAATACTCCGCTCATTGTTCGTCATTATCATCGTCATATATGATTGACTGATTTGGATTCCTTTTCCTGAGACCTTCATATCAAAACGGAATGCGTATGTTCCATGAGATAAGTGGTAGAATGATAAGCGTCCTCATTGTCCCTTTATAAATCATAAAAACAATGATTCCTTTCATGCTTCTCCCACCAAAGTATTAAGCATCAAACTAGTAACGATACTACTAATGAAAGAGAATAAGAAAACGCGAGAGATTTAAGGTTGACAAGGGCTTCCTGCAACTTGTCATATTTTGTACCCTGAACAAAGCTTCGTTTGTCTGAGTGAGAGAGCGTGTATTAGTAAGTAGGTAGGTGTAGGTACCCCATCCGACTCCTACATGAATTTTCGTCACGGTTTCAAGATAATTTGTTCATATCCACAGCCGCCACCACCAAAACTCCATAAAATTGTGTAAAGTGTGTAAGTCAGGTTGGGAAACGAGCGAATGATAGGAGTTCAGGAAATGTGATAGAAAGAGAGTTGGTTCTGGTGGCTGGCTGGCTTCTTCCTTTAGCTCGCCTCAATTCCACACTTGACTCATTCAATAGGGGGAAGATGGGAAACAAAAAAGAGTCAGAATCACAGAGAGAGAGAGCGAACAACGGCAAGGAGTGAGAGAAGAGAGGAACAAGTACGAAAATTTCTAATCTGTAGTCATCCATCAAGTCATTTGTTTTAAATGATGATGATGATTCCAATGTCTTCACAAACATAAAGAACGGAAAATCTCCGCTTCTATTCCACCGCACCGCCAGCCACCTAAACCAAAATGCGCCATGATGAGGATGATCATGATGATGACGGTGATCACCATCATGCGAGCACGCTCGCTCGCAAACTACTTAAATGTTTAAAGGAAAGTTAGCGCTGTTATACGGCCCACGCGTTATTATTGGGCATATAAAACGTTCTCCCATTATTATTGTTATCTTTTCGTTATACGTAATAAAATATATTTGATAATGGGAATAAAAAGGAGTAGCTTAAACAATGTATTTGTTGGAGACTACTACGACTACGACAGAGAACCACTACCACAGGCGAGGTTCTGAAGACACGTTTATTTTCCTGCTATCACACCGCGTCGGCTATATGCTCCAGCGAGCGTCATTTGTTTTTACTTTCGGGATATTAGTCTCCAGTCAAGTTAAGTCGCTACGGAGATTAGTCAAAAAGATTCCCTTTTCCTCCGTGACACAAATCTAGAGGTTGGGGAGGCTCAGTTGGAAATATAAGGGGAGCTGTGGAATTCGAAGAAATAACGGGGGCTAAAGATAGATGAAGAAGGCGGGGAGGAGAAAAGAAAAAAAATTGGACTTTGCGGGGATTTACTATCCAACTACGGTCGCATTATAGCTGAGTGAGCTGCACGTTTTCTAATTGAGAGAGTTTGTCCTGGCAGTGGTGACAACGGTGCCATAAAGTTCTTCATCAATCCCATGATCATAATGATCAATTGAGTACAGTTTTCCGACTCGTGATCACTATTTCCCCTGAATGTTTTATTACTACCTACGGTGGATATTCCGATGAAGATTTAAATTTTCTTTGAAGCCATTAAGTTCTGAACTGGTCCGTAATCCTCATTTTATTTAACTTCAAAATTAGAACGCGCTCAACTCTAGAAATAAACTTTATATGAATGCCAATAGCATACCAATTCCAATCAAAGCGAAGGCAAAGCAAACTATTTTTTATTTGATGTGGAGGATTCCGCACCTACGTGAAATTCACACTTGAAAGAGCTCCTTACACATGAAAAATCTATTAGCTCTTGTCCGAGCCTGTCTGCTCATTCGTTATTCGCCGAGAATGTAGGCGAGAACACTCGAGAATGTGGAGTATAATGACATGCTCATCATGTGAAATTGGATGGTCTGAACTGATTAGCTTGTCTCCGGTTGCTCTTGTCATCCTATTTTCTAACTTCCGCGTGAATGCCGTGTCATAATGTCGTGCTGTGTGGATGGTGCGGCAGCGAACCATGATCGTCATCCTCATCATCATCATCTTTGTAGTTTCGGCTCCCTTCAAATACCTCCTCTATTGAATTAGGAGACATGATGGCAGGCCAGGATTATTACGTAAGCATATCCAGTGGGATAAAGGAGAAAGCTGTCTCAACCTTTTCGCATTATTTTAACTCGCAATTATTTTTAGATCGAAATGTACTTTAACTTCGGTCACTCAACACTGTTTGCACTCCCAGTTTTTGTTGGTTTGAATTCCCGAGTAAATTAACTACAAACGAAATGAATTAAATACATTCGGAGTGTTCTCAAATGTCAATAAATGAATAACTGTTCATTCCTCCAGCATCCACCGAAGCTTTGCTATTTTGCTGAAAAGACAAAGCATTGTATCTGATATTCCGTAAATGATTAGCTTGGAGGATAGTAGTGAATCTATAGCTTCAAAATACAAACTAGCAAATGTCAGGTTTAATGATTGGCGGATAATAATAACATGTGTACCTATTGTGACCGTCAGGATTCCTTTCGCCGTTGGCTCTTTTCCTCTGATCTTTATTTTCGTTTTCCAAAAAAGGATGTTTTTAAAAAGTAGGCTGCATCACAATAATAATAATGGAATCATTGCTTTTGTAAAGGGGCCATATTTGATTGTAATAATGATCATGTAAGTAGATGCGAGAGCCAAAAAGGGGAAAAAATTTTCCTAATGATATTGATATGTATCAAGATGATTATTAATATTATTATTATTATTTTGTTATCCCTGTATTATATTTATAAGTGTGTTTCGGCTTCTGTGAATCAATGGAGTAGGGAATCCGAGACAGGTCTCTCTCTCTCTATTTACAAAGGGAGAGCAAAGTAGAATTGTAACATGCAAGCATGTACATATCAATGTATTTATTTACCCGTCGCTGGGAGAGCGATAGAGATTGAACTCGAAATAAGTATTTTCATCATATTATAACCATCGCATTACTCACAATTCGATATGAGCTGGTGGGTCATCTCGTTATGTCCTGCCTGCCACTATGCACGGATGGATGATGTGCTTCTTCTTTCCATGTTAAGATTTCCAGAAGAGTCGGAAATAGGGGGAAATCCTTTTTACCAAAACAAGCCGACCAAAGCCTGGACATCTGCATAATGATGATATCGTACAATTTGCGAGCGGCTAGTATCAGTTGGTCAGTCATCTTCTGTTTTCTCTTTCTTCCACTCTCGATTTTCCTCTCCTTTTTATTCAATAATAATGATATCCATTGCAAAATAGCGTTGACATAATGGCTTCCCACCACACCGTCCCATCCCATCCGCCTGCTTTTCAATCAATTCTGAGTGACGTCTTGTTTAGCATCGTTAAAATCGTGTAGTTTGTCATTGCCTTTCACTTTAAAAAATACCCGGTTATTTTTTCCCATCTCTCTGCCGAATAAAGCTTCTGGTTCTCAGTGTGTTACGTAATATTCCACGAGACATCAGATACACAAAATAATAATATCAGCGCATACATTACATAGACCAGTGTGTAATTACACTAATGATTACAATGAAAAAAGAAAACCTTCGCATAGTATGTATATTGAGTTTGGTCCAGTACATTTAACATCCTTTCATATTTTCATCTGTCTCAAATTACTAGCGATTTCCATGAAAAAGTGGCCATTAGATTATTTTGAATTTCAGTTCACAAGAAGAAACCGTTCTCGATATTTGTTTGGCGTAAGATCGCTGAGCTAAAGATAATGAATAGTTTCAAAAACAATCGGAGAATAAAATATGTAAATACACTCTTGACCTTATCAACTTAATCTTCGTCGTTTACCTACTTCCATTCCACCTTTAGGTAGGAAATCTTCACTCAGAGATGACCAGAGAGAGCTCGAACAGTGTATAATCTCACAATGCCCCATTCTTCCCTCTTTTACCCTCCCAGATTCTGTATGGCAGGAAGGAGAAAAGCTGTGGTTCACAATGTTACGCTACACTCACATCTGTAGCACAGGTCCCGGCTGTGGTAAATAGGATGCTAAGCATCAATCCCTCTCACGCTTTTCCTTTCCCGGTGAGCTGAGCCGAAACTGAATCTAACCAAGCTTCACTGAAGGGGATGATGCTGGTGCAGCGAACATTGAATATTTCTGCTGCAAATAAAAAGCAATCAGTAGAATGCTCAGAAATATTTTGACAACACACTTAAAGAAATATTTACTATTTTTTTTGACCATAAATTAAGAAAGTGATTGTCAAACTTTTACTTCCATGAATGTTGAATGTTGACATTTCGAAGATTATTAATTAATAGTCTAAAATACTGATACATACGACTTGCTTAAGTTGGAGGCCGAATTATTTGTTGCAGCCCTTTTTCCCGATTTTTAAAACAATTTTACGCCCTAGTTGGGCCGAATAACTTAATTTCGAATGAAATTCCACAATCAAAAGTCAGGAGTTTCGCAGGGAAAGCGAATCGTCGCAACGTGAGCGGTTAATTCGGCAAGATTGTGAAGTTTACAGTTTATTCTATCATCTCTGAGCGACAGACAAGCTTCCAAGGAATTTGATTTACGAACCTCGCCTTCTTTTCCCACGGCGTACTCTTGGAATTAAGAGAATGTTGATGTGGTGGTGCTTCATTGGTTTGTCTTACATATTTGCTTGTTTATTTTTGGCAGTTGTTTTCTGCCACGGAGGCACTTGTCTTTCCGAGTTGGGGTACCACTCACTCCAAATCGGAAAGCAAGTAAAGGTTACGCCACAGCTTCTTAATTTTGTGTTATCTTTGCTCAGACTTTTCTCGAGATGATTTACACAGACTTTCGTTTCCATTAGTCAAAAAGGGCGAGAAATGAGCGGGATGTGGAAAGAGAACCATTTTTCCATCACTTTTTTTTGCTGCGCTGGCCACTAACTCACGTTACGTTGACTTATCTCCGGCATGATGATATTATTTCCTCGCCCCTTTCCTATTCCCCCATACTTCATTAGTCACTTTCTTATGAATTTTGTTGGGTAGTAGAAGATATGATGGTATGTTATGGTGGCTCTAATTCCCTTCCCGCGAGCTAAAGGCGGAGAAGTAAAACATTAGAGGTGAATGAAGCTGAGGGAAGAAAGAAGATCTTGCTCATCACCTACTCAACCCCCTCCCACAACTTTCTTCCACTTAATC